>CM051243.1:172702999-172957999 GCA_027917425.1 Gastrophryne carolinensis
CCTTTGTCCCTCTTTGAGGTGTAACATGCAGATCTGCATTAATAAATGATTCATTCCTCTATTCAAAGTGTTTCTATTGTTGTAAGTATTACACCCTATCTCCTATACATTCCTTAGAGAGGAATGTTCCCTCAGTTAAAAATTGTCCCTCTTTCCCACCCTGAAACCCTGTGGGTACCTGCTGCTGCTGCCGCCGCTCTCACACACACACCAGCACTTCCTGGCTGTTGCGCGCTCGTCGTCGGTGGGCGTGCCCCATATGGCAGGCGTCCAATGAAAACATTGGACGCCGCCCATTGACGACCAGCGCGCAGCAGCCTGAAGTGCCGGTCAGTGTGTGAATGTGTGTGCGTGTTTGTGTGTATGAGAGCGGCGGCGGCCGGCCCTGGACTCGAGTATAAGCCGAGGCGGCTTTTTTCAGCCCAAAAAGTGGGCTGAAAAACTCGGCTTATACTCGAGTATATACGGTATGTCATCTTCTTTGTATTGGTAAAGCACATTTAAAAAGTACTATAAAACTTCTCGAACACTATTGAGCACTTGTATAAGAGATTTAAATTTGACACCAGTTAGTGAGTGCTTGTCCAGTCTCAGTCCAGCGGGCAGGTGAGAGCTCTCTGGTGCTCTGCCCCACCACCCCACTGGCTCAGGGAGGGGTGGGGGCATTAGGCAGGTCTGGGTGGGGGAGGAAGGGAAGAGGGGGAAGGGAGAGGGAGGGAAGGGAGAGGGGGGGGAAGGAGGGTGGGAAACCCCCCCCTTATCACATGGGAGTCTTTTAGAATGCTTGTCAATTTTTCATTAATGAAAATGCCGCTCAGCCTCTCTTTAAAGCGGTCCTTCACTCTGAATAAGAACATATTTTATATGTTTCCCACACCCTGTACATACAGATTGCCCACATTAATCCAGACCTTCAATAAGAGCCTATCTTATATGTTTCCCACACCCTGTACATACAGATTGCTCACATTAATCCAGACCTTCAATAAGAGCCTATCTTATATGTTTCCCCCGCCCTGTACATACAGATTGCTCACATTAATCCGGACCTTCAATAAGAGCCTATCTTATATGTTTCCCCCGCCCTGTACATACAGATTGCCCACATTAATCTGGACCTTCACCCTGAATAAGAGCCTATCTTATATGTTTCCCACACCCTGTACATACAGATTGCTCACATTAAAAATCATCCTACCTGCATCTACTGCATGTTCTGAGCCTTTAAACATCCAAGATGGCGGCTCATGGGACATCAGGCAGCCTGCAAACAGGAAGTGCCTTCTGACTGTGTCGCTCTGCATTCTGGGATTGCTGACCTTTTCCTGACCCCAGCTCTGCTCTGTCTGAGCAAAGCACAGCTATAACCCGCCCCCCTGTACTTTATCCTCTCTCCTCTCCTCAGTATGTGTGATGCTTCTGAGGCAAGATGGTGGCGCCTGTATCCTAAAGTTGTGCTCCCTTCTTAATGGGGATTGGGGCTTGCAGTCCCTTGCTCCATTTTCTTGTCTGTTTTGGAAATACTAGGTGAGCACGCCGCGTTATTGTAGCTATTTTTTAGCGGTGCACCATATTTGTGTTGTATCCTAAAGTCCTGAACAGAGTTGCAGCCCAGTGGGGGAAGGAATAATAAATAAGTGACTAAAAACTTAAAATATATTAATTTTAGATGCTGACGATTTGTTTTTTAAGGGTTTGGGCTTTTCAATAAATCATGGTGAAGGTCCGGTTTAACCCTCTGGAATGGGACATTACCTTTTTTCCACGACCTTGCGATAGTTAGTTTCGCGGCTAGAATAACTTGGGTCAATAGAGCGTGCTGAAGCTTGGAGGCCGATTCATTAATAGCGCCAGGTAGCAACAGATGAGCGCCAGTAGCGTGATTTTCACAGCGCCCGCTAGTATTCGCTGTGCTTGGCCGTTGTTTGGTTGTTGACAGCGAGGAGTCGCTGTTTGACAGGTTTCGCGCTGTATGGGTGCGCCTGACAGCGAACGGCCATAGCGAACGGCTCCCAGCATATTCATTAACAAATCACGCTCAAAAAATTCTCGCGCTGTGAAATGCTTGTTTAAACCCCAGAGCGCTGGCGGCGATGGCTTAAAAGTAGTTTTTTAACCCCCAAACAACCATATTTTTTGATTAAAAAATTAAACAAGTTTTTCTAAACATTTTGTAATATGAATACATTAATATCAGACCTGTAATATCAATTCTGCACAATTTTTTTTTTTTTGTTTTTTTTTTACCTGAAAAAAAATATCTAACATTGCAGAAGTGGTCACAGAATTTTTGCCATTTAAAAAAAAAAAAAAAAAAAAAAACATTAATATCAATTAATTATGAATATTTAAAGATTGCTCCATTGAAATGCATTGGAGAGCGCCAGGTAGCGAGAGGTCATACCTGGCGCTGTGATGGGATTAGCAGCGGCGCTGTTCGTTGCAGTCCGCTACATGATGAATCCCGCGCTAGGTGACGCTCTCGCCGGCGCTAGCCTCATTTAGCGTGATAAATGCGTGATTGTGTCCGCCGCCTGGCGGTCTGGAGTCGGTAGCCGCCGATAGCTGGCGATACCTGGCGCTAGTGAGACACTACCTGGCGCTATCCCTTGATAAATAAGGCCCTTAGTAACACCTACTGGTCTCACGTGTAGCAAGGCAACCCAGGGGTCTCTTCGTATATTAATATGCAGAAGGGTATATAGCAGGCCGAAGACCTGAGACCCAAACCTTTTAACTTTTGGGCACTCCCACCAAATGTGTAGGACTGTCCCTTCCACGGAACAGCCCCTGAAGCAGGTTGCTGGGTATCCTGGGAATGCCTTTGCTATGCGTGATGGCACCGGCTACCATCTTGTCAGCATCTTGTATGCTGCTTCCAGTGTAGTGACGTTTATGGAGCACTTATTGATCCCAGCCCAGATGTCCACCCATTGCACTAAGATTTTTAAAGGGCCATTTTGCTTTTACAGGGGAGAACTGCTCAACTGTAGAGGCCTGTCCTCTGAGCCGCCCTGTGCTGCAAAAACAGCGTATTGCTATTACACACCATGCAATGCTCGGCGCAGGTGTTAACATTGCGAATGCTGCTACTCCCCACAGGCTGGCTTAGGAGACAAGGCAAGGTGGAGTGTTACACTCACAAACCTGCCAGCCCTGGATTTTATTCTTACCAGAAGATACATTTTCATAGAAACATAGAAGGAGACCATACACTCCATCTAGTCTGCCCTTATGTGTATACTGTATGTTCTCTGTATCTTATGTGTATACTGTATATTCTCTGTATCTTATGTGTATACTGTATGTTCTCTGTATCTTATGTGTATACTGTATGTTCTCTGTATCTTATGTATATACTGTATGTTCTCTGTATCTTATGTGTATACTGTATGTTCTCTGTATCTTATGTATATACTGTATGTTCTCTTTATCTTATGTGTATACTGTATGTTCTCTGTATCTTATGTGTATACTGTATGTTCTCTGTATCTTATGTATATACTGTATGTTCTCTGTATCTTATGTGTATACTGTATGTTCTCTGTATCTTATGTATATACTGTATGTTCTCTGTATCTTATGTGTATACTGTATGTTCTCTGTATCTTATGTGTATACTGTATGTTCTCTGTATCTTATGTATATACTGTATGTTCTCTGTATCTTATGTGTATACTGTATGTTCTCTGTATCTTATGTATATACTGTATGTTCTCTGTATCTTATGTGTATACTGTATGTTCTCTGTATCTTATGTGTATACTGTATGTTCTCTGTATCTTATGTATATACTGTATGTTCTCTGTATCTTATGTGTATACTGTATGTTCTCTGTATCTTATGTGTATACTGTATGTTCTCTGTATCTTATGTATATACTGTATGTTCTCTGTATCTTATGTATATACTGTATGTTCTCTGTATCTTATGTGTATACTGTATGTTCTCTGTATCTTATGTGTATACTGTATGTTCTCTGTATCTTATGTATATACTGTATGTTCTCTGTATCTTATGTGTATACTGTATGTTCTCTTTATCTTATGTATATACTGTATGTTCTCTGTATCTTATGTGTATACTGTATGTTCTCTGTATCTTATGTATATACTGTATGTTCTCTGTATCTTATGTGTATACTGTATGTTCTCTGTATCTTATGTGTATACTGTATGTTCTCTGTATCTTATGTATATACTGTATGTTCTCTGTATCTTATGTATATACTGTATGTTCTCTGTATCTTATGTGTATACTGTATGTTCTCTGTATCTTATGTATATACTGTATGTTCTCTGTATCTTATGTGTATACTGTATGTTCTCTGTATCTTATGTATATACTGTATGTTCTCTGTATCTTATGTGTATACTGTATGTTCTCTGTATCTTATGTGTATACTGTATGTTCTCTTTATCTTATGTGTATACTGTATGTTCTCTGTATCTTATGTATATACTGTATGTTCTCTGTATCTTATGTATATACTGTATGTTCTCTGTATCTTATGTGTATACTGTATGTTCTCTGTATCTTATGTGTATACTGTATGTTCTCTTTATCTTATGTGTATACTGTATGTTCTCTGTATCTTATGTATATACTGTATGTTCTCTGTATCTTATGTATATACTGTATGTTCTCTGTATCTTATGTGTATACTGTATGTTCTCTGTATCTTATGTGTATACTGTATGTTCTCTTTATCTTATGTGTATACTGTATGTTCTCTGTATCTTATGTATATACTGTATGTTCTCTTTATCTTATGTGTATACTGTATGTTCTCTTTATCTTATGTGTATACTGTATGTTCTCTGTATCTTATGTGTATACTGTATGTTCTCTGTATCTTATGTGTATACTGTATGTTCTCTGTATCTTATGTGTATACTGTATGTTCTCTTTATCTTATGTGTATACTGTATGTTCTCTCTATCTTAGGATAGATGTGTGCTTATCCCAGGCATGTTTAAATTCAGTGATTGTTGATTTTTCAACTACCTCTGCTGGAAGTTTGTTCCAAGCATCTACTACTCTTTCTGTAACATAATATTTTCTAACATTGCTCCTGATCTTCCCCCCGACTAGCTTCAGGTTGTGCCCCTTGTTCTGTCATTGTTTCTTCTTAAAAACACTTCCCTCCTGAACCTTATTCAATCCTTTAACATATTTAAAGGTCTCCATCATGTCCCCCCTCTCCCTTCTTTCCTCCAGACTGTACAAATTAAGGGCCTTATTCATGAAGGGATTGCGCCAGGTAGTGCCTGTACAGCGGCAGGTAGCAGCAGATAGCGGCAGGTGAACGCCACACGGCACACAATTCCACATTTATGAAGCCGAATCTGGTGAGCGACTGGAACAACGCCATGTAGCGTCCGATTCATCATTATCCCAGGCTCAGTTACATTTTTGAAAACTTTTTGGATTAATAATATTTTATGCAGAATTGTCCTTACATGTCTGGTATTAAAGTGTTCATGTTACAATGTAATAACAATGTCATTCCATATGTTTTTGATTTATTACTACTGGATACATGTTCAAAAACAGACTTTAATCACACAGCCTCTGGTGCAATGGGCTACAACGACCCGATTCGGCGCTGTTTAAGGCTGTTTTTTTGATGAATGTGGTGTGAGTCGGTCGCAATGAGCTGGCGCTACCGTTCGGTCCCATACAGCATAGTAATGCGACTCACACATCATATTCATCAATGCCAGCGACTGAGGTGCTCTGAAACAAAGAACCATGGCCGAGCACAGCGACTACTAGCAGTCACTCTGAAATCCTCGCTACAGACGGTCATCTGTCGCTACCTGGCGCTAGTAATGAATCAGCCTGTAAGTTCTTTTCAGTTGCGGTGTATTTCTAACTCCTCCTTTCCATATCTAGCAAGTTGTATGGATTTCTAATCGTAATCAATTCAGGGCTAGAGCTCCTTTAACCCTTCTATTGCCAGCCACGTAAATTTTACGTGGCTGCCTCTCCAACAGTTAAACGCCAGCCACGTAAAATTTACGTGCCTGACTTTCCCCAGAAATAAAAAAAAAAGTAAAAATAAAAGACACTTACCTGACCCCTCGTTCGATCCGGTCGGGTCTCCTCTTCAGCCAGAGGGGCTCCGATCGCCCATCGGGGCTCCTCCAGCTGCAGGGGAGGGCCCGGAACAGGGTGCCCCCCCGTTTCAGCAGCCGCCCGGTTTCCTATCAAAAAAAAAAAAAAAAAACAGTCACCTACCTTTGTCCCCGCCGGCTCCCGCAGGCTCTCCTCTTCACGGGGGGGGCTCCGATCCCCCCCCGCTCTTCTGTCTTCTGGAGGGGGCATAACAGCCCTCCTCCCTTTGCTTTCCGATGGCGGCCACCATCTTGGTGACGTCATCGGGGCACCCGGCAGTTGAACTTTCAGATGCCGGTGACGGCTGGGCGGGGAAGGAGGGAGGTATGCGATCCTCCGATCGCCTGCCTCCCCCCTTCTCTGCCCAGCCGTCACTGACAGCAGATCGCCGCGGGACACAGAAGATGAAGATCGGAGGTGAGTAAAGTAAACGTTTTTTTTTTTTTTTAATAAACTTTTTTTAAAAAACGTGTGTGTCTTTTTTTTACCTTTTAACCCTTTGTGAACTGGTAAGGGGTCCATGTGACCCCTATACCAGTTCACAGGGCTCGGGGGTCTGGCAAGTCACCTGCGCTAGCGGGTGGCTTGCCATTAACCCCCGGCACCCCCATTACCTGCCTCCCCAAAGGCCAGGGGGGGGCAGAAGAGCCCGGGTCCACATAGGCTATGTGGGCTCGTAGGCTGCAGGGTGGGGGGCCACAAAAGCTGGCCCCCCCACTCTGTGCCTACAAGCCCCCATAGCTGGTCCCGGGCTGGTTACTGTGGGTAAGGGGGACCCCACGTCAATTTTTTTTTTGATTTTTAAGGGTTTTTAACCCTTAAAAAAAAAAAAAAAAAATGGGGTCCGCCTCCCCTGGGAGGGGGGACCCTATGTCATTTTTTTTTTTGATTAACCCTTTGTGTTCTGTCATCAAGCAGCTATAAAAGGCTTCTAGCAAGTGAGCAGAAGCCAGTGATCGCCGAGGGACAGAGTGCTCCAGGATGGATGGGAGGTGAGTACAGTGTAAAAAAATAAATAAATAAATAAAATATTTTTTTCTTTATGTGTGTCTGTGTCATTTTTTACTTTTAACCTCTTGTGAACTGGTAAGGGGTCCATGACCCCTATACCAGTTCACAAGGCGGGGGGGATGGCAAGCCACCTGCGCTAGCGGGTGGCTTGCCATTAACCCCCGGCACCCCCATTACCTGCCTCCCCAAAGGCCAGGGGGGGGGGGGCAGAAGAGCCCGGGCCCACATGGGCTATGCGGGCTTGTAGCCTGCAGGGCCAGGGGCCACAAAAGCTGGCCCCCCCACTCTGTGCCTACAAGCCCCCATAGCTGGTCCCGGGCTGGTTACTTCGGGTAAGGGGGACCCCACGTCAATTTTTTTTTTTGATTTTTAAGGGTTTTTAACCCTTAAAAATCAAAAAAAAAATGGGGTCTCCCTCCCCTGGGAGGGGGGACCCTATGTCATTTTTTTTCTCGATTTAACCCTTTGTAGTGTGGATGGTTTTTGTGTTTTTTTTGTGAATGTTATAAAATACTTGTTTCAGTTAGGGGGGTCTCCTGGGCAGGAACGGGGGGCTACAGATAAATATGTGGTACCGTTCTAATCGGTAGAAATGGGGCTTTCACATGCAATATGATTTTCCTTAATAAAATACATTTTTTATTTAAAATAAAGGAGTCAATTTTCTAAAAAAAAAAAATTATTTATTTATTTTTTTTTTCACTTAATAATATTGTAAAAAAAAAAAAAAAAAATTACAAACAAGACATTTCATGTTAAAGTCTAAACTCTGCTGCAAAAAAAAAAATATATAATTTTTCCAGCAAAAATGGCGCAAAACATGTCGCAAAACATGACGCAAAATGGGGAAAAATGGCCTGTCAACAGAGGGTGACAAAATCTCAAGTAGGCTGGCAATTAAAAGGGTTAATAGTACCTATGCATGTTGGGTATTGTTCTGTTCGGGGGACCTTGCGCTTTCAGACTTAGCTTGTTTTTTCTGGTTTGCATATTTATATTTTAGGAAAAGGTGTTTTTTATTCAGCTTTTTTATACATTTTTTAGGGAAACCCTGCGCAACCAAAGAATTCTTTGAGGAATTAATTCCAGAAAGATGAGCCCACTACAACAAGCTGGGTACCCTTAGAAAGCTTAACGTGTGTACTTTCAGGGAATATATGGTTTATGGGGGATATTCCAAATGTAAAGGGTTGTTTTGGTTGAAAAATCGCAAGGTGTGCACCTTGTCTGCAGAGCTGAAATTTTCAAGTAAAATTACCGTTATGCGCATGCTTTACTTTGGGGTGTTTGGCAACTCTTCCCTTGACAGAACCTATGCATGTTGGGTATTGTTCTGTTCGGGAGATGTTGCTTTTTCAGATTAAACTTGATTTTTCTTGTTTGTATATAGTTTTTTTAGGAAAATGTGGCTTTGATTCTGCTTTTTTATCCTTTTTTTAGGGAAACTCTTTGCAACCAAAGATTACGTTGAGGGATTACTTCCAGAAAACTATGGCCACATCCACAAGCCTGGTACGCCTAGAAAGCCTGAGGTGTGTACTTCCAGAGAATATATAGTTTGTTGGGGGTATTTTAAATGTAAAGGGTTGTTTTTCTGGAAAAACCGCAAGGTGCGCATATTGCATAGCATAGTTGTATTTTATCTGAAAATCCCCTAAAGCTCTGTTTCAGTTTGGGGGAGTCTCCTGGGCAGGAAAGGGTGTCTACCTATACATATGTGGTACCGCTGTAACCGGGAGAAATTGGGATTTCACACGCAATAAGATTTTATTGACAAACTTACATTTTTTATTCTTATTTTTTTTTTTTTTTTTGCACATATTTCACCCAAAAATATTAGGAATACACCTAACAAATGACAAACAAGACATTTCATGTTAAAGCCCAGACTCTGCTGAAAAAAACAATATATCATTTTCCTGGGAAATCCCCTCAAAAATCACAGTTGAACAAGGGGAGCGCAAAATAGTGCAAAATGGTCTGGCAACAAAGGGTGACAAAATCTCAAGGTAGGCTGGCGGTTAAAGGGTTAAACCAGACCTAATAAAAAGCTCAAACTCTTTTCTGTATTCTATTCTCCAGCATCTAAAATTAATATATTTTAAGTTTTTAATGACTTACTTATTATTCTTTCCCCCACTGGGCTGCAACTCTGTTCAGGACAGAGCAGAGCTGGGGTCAGGGAAAGGACAGCAATCCCGGAATGCAGAGCGGCACAGTCAGAAGACACTTCCTGTTTACAGACAGCCTGAGACTCTATGGGCCGCCAACTTGGATGTTTAAAGGCTCAGAAGATGCAGTAGATGCAGGTAGGATGATTTTAAATGTGAGCAATCTGTATGTACAGTGTGGGGGAAACATATAAGATAGGCTCTTATTCAGGTTGAAGGTCCGGGTTAATGTGAGCAATCTGTATGTACAGTGTGGGGGAAACATATAAGATAGGCTCTTATTCAGGTTGAAGGTCCGGGTTAATGTGGGCAATCTGTATGTACAGGGGGGAAACATATAAGATAGGCTCTTATTCAGGGTGAAGGTCCGGATTAATGTGGGCAATCTGTATGTACAGTGTGGGTGACATATACAAGATAGGCTCTTATTCAGGGTGAAGATCCGGATTAAAGTGGACCAACACCCAGGATTTTGACTATCCTGGGTCTTGGTCCACTTCGGTGGGGCACCCCCGATCGGGGTGCCCCGCTGTGTGAAATCCCCCCGAACCCCCCCGAACTCACCTCTGTCCGCGGCGACGGACAAGCGGCTCCGCCGCCTCCCGCGCGTCCCTGTTGACGCGCGCATGCCCGCGCCGGCCATGCACAGACGAAACTAAGGTAAGGAGTTTGGGGTGTTTGGGGGGGTTTCATCCCGCGGGACATCCCGATCTCGGATGTCCCACGGGGAGGGAGGTGATCGGCCCGGGAATCTTATAGATTCCCGGGCCGATCACCGGTGGGTGTTGGTCCACTTTAATGTGGGCAATCTGTATGTACAGTGTGGGTGACACATACAAGATAGGCTCTTATTCAGGGTGAAGGTCCGCTTTGAGCATTTATTGTTACATCTCCCCGTATAACCTTGTATTTAGCCATTAGCTATGATGTACTTTGTACTACGATGTCCATTAAAATTCTGACATACCTGTAATTTCTTTAAGGTCCCTGAAGACCTCCAGATCCTGTGCAGTAAGTGATGTGTTCGTCTTGGAATCTCTGTAAAAAGAATTAAAACTATTTTAGGACAGGGGGTCCCAACCTTTTTTTTTTTTTTTATATCAAGTACCACTTTCTAGTACCATTTTCTCAAGTACCACCCGGGTTGTGTCTATGGGAGCAAAGGGGGTGGGAGTAGCTCCATCACTATTATTTATACAAAATCATCATCATTATTATTCAGGGCCTGGGAACCAATTTACCGCCCAGTTTAACCCTCTCATCATCCAAGTATTAAGCACCAAACATGTCTAGCTATGTGGAAAGACAGAGCTTTGGTTGCACATTATTGTATTGTATCTATGGGCTCTCAGCTAAATGCACAAAACAACCATGAAATGCGCATCAATAGATTTCATCACCTTGTTGGATCAATTTTATTTATTTATGGAGCAAATCAGGATTGAGTAAAATCTAGATCTTGTTGGGGTACAGGTCAGTGTTTACCCATGTTGATAGGGATCTGAAGTACCCCCAGTGGTACCTGTACAGCTGGTTGGGAACCCCTGATGTAGGACATAGTAGTAACGTAAACCAGGAGATATAAGGTTTTAAGGACATATGCATTGAGAGGAACTTTCAAGTTTACCAAAACCCAGGATTTTGCGACCTCGGGGGCTTCACACAGTTGGGCATCCCAATTTTGGATGCCCCACGGGGGAGGGAATCGATCAGCCCGGGAATCTTATAGATTCACGCTAGGTTTTGATCCACTTTAAAACAGATGGAAAGTCAAAAATCTGTCCCCCAACCCGCTCGAGTACCTGCTGTGGTGGGGTTTTCTCACCGCTGAAGCAACGCCCACCCGGCACCTTACAGATTACCGATTGGTTGATCTCAAAGGTGCTGGGTGATGGACGCCAGTCAGCTGGTCCAATCCCTGGCTTTCATTGGACACGCCCACTCCCCCATCCGGCTACAGAAAAGCTGAGGATGCGGCGGCCTGGCGACTGCAGCATTGCAGGAGTATACAGGTGACCCTGGGGGTGTTACACAGTGGAGCATCCTGCTATAGCAGCGATACTTAACTGGTGGATCAGGGTCTGAATGTGGACCTCGGCGCCAGATTTCCGGACCCCGGCCCTGACAGCCCTGCACTCAGTTGCTTCTGTGTTGCCGTGCTCAGATCTGCCCCTTTAACTTGATTGGCGGCAATGTAGTGCTTAGTCTCTCTGCCAGTGTCATGACTCCTAGCATTGCAATATGAAGCACTGCATGGACAGGAAGTGGCATTGCAGGGTGCACACAAACTTAGTTTATCAATCTCTCTGCCCCATCCATCCCTGTCCCCCCAGCTCTGCCCCATCCATTCCTGTCCCCCCAGCTCTGCCCCATCCATTCCTGTCCCCCATCTCTGCCCCATCCATTCCTGTCCCCTCAGCTCTGCCCCATCCATTCCTGTCCCCCCAGCTCTGCCCCATCCATTCCTGTCCCCCCAGCTCTGCCCCATCCATTCCTGTCCCCTCAGCTCTGCCCCATCCATTCCTGTCCCCCCAGCTCTGCCCCATCCATTCCTGTCCCATCAGCTCTGCCCCATCCATTCCTGTCCCCCCAGCTTTGCCCCATCCATCCCTGTCCCCTCAGCTCTGCCCCATCCATCCCTGTCCCCTCAGCTCTGTCCCATCCATCCCTGTCCCCTCAGCTCTGCCCCATCCATCCCTGTCCCATCAGCTCTGCCCCATCCATTCCTGTCCCCCCAGCTCTGCCCCATCCATTCCTGTCCCCCCAGCTCTGCCCCATCCATCTCTGTCCCCCCAGCTCTGCCCCATCCATCCCTGTCCCCCCAGCTCTGCCCCATCCATTCCTGTCCCCCCAGCTCTGCCCCATCCATCCCTGTCCCCCCAGCTCTGCCCCATCCATCCCTGTCCCCCCAGCTCTGCCCCATCCATCCCTGTCCCCCCAGCTCTGCCCCATCCATTCCTGTCCCCCCAGCTCTGCCCCATCCATCCCTGTCCCCTCAGCTCTGCCCCATCCATTCCTGTCCCCTCAGCTCTGCCCCATCCATTCCTGTCCCCCCAGCTCTGCCCCATCCATCCCTGTCCCCCCAGCTCTGCCCCATCCATCCCTGTCCCCTCAGCTCTGCCCCATCCATCCCTGTCCCCTCAGCTCTGCCCCATCCATTCCTGTCCCCTCAGCTCTGCCCCATCCATCCCTGTCCCCTCAGCTCTGCCCCATCCATTCCTGTCCCCTCAGCTCTGCCCCATCCATCCCTGTCCCCTCAGCTCTGCCCCATCCACCCCTGTCCCCCCAGCTCTGCCCCATCCATCCCTGTCCCCTCAGCTCTGCCCCATCCATTCCTGTCCCCTCAGCTCTGCCCCATCCATTCCTGTCCCCTCAGCTCTGCCCCATCCATTCCTGTCCCCCCAGCTCTGCCCCATCCATTCCTGTCCCCTCAGCTCTGCCCCATCCATTCCTGTCCCCCCAGCTCTGCCCCATCCATCCCTGTCCCCTCAGCTCTGCCCCATCCATTCCTGTCCCCTCAGCTCTGCCCCATCCATTCCTGTCCCCCCAGCTCTGCCCCATCCATCCCTGTCCCCCCAGCTCTGCCCCATCCATCCCTGTCCCCCCAGCTCTGCCCCATCCATCCCTGTCCCCCCAGCTCTGCCCCATCCATCCCTGTCCCCCCCCAGCTCTGCCCCATCCATCCCTGTCCCCTCAGCTCTGCCCCATCCATTCCTGTCCCCTCAGCTCTGCCCCATCCATTCCTGTCCTCCCTGTTTGGCTCATCCAATCAGCAGCCTTATCCCTTGATCAAAACAAAGGTTGGATTAGGCAAAGAGCTGGTAATCTTTCCATACAGCCAGGACACCACTGACCTGTGCACCTCATCCTCTGCTGCCACTAGCGGGAGATCAATTATATGCAAATCTCAGCCGAACTCCATCCAGAAGTAATACAATTAAACCGGACCTTCACCGTGATTTAATGAAAAGCCCAAACTATTCCCCAGCATCTAAAATTAATATATTTTAGGTTTTCAGTCACTTACTTATTATTCTTTCCCCCACTGAGCTGCAACTCTGTTCAGGACTTTATGATACGGCGCCTAAGAAGCATCACACTTACTGAGGAGAGGAAAGCGGGATAAAGGGCAGGGGCGGGGTTATAGCTGTGCTTTGCACAGACAGAGCAGAGCTGGGGTAATGAAAAGGACAGCAATGCCAGAATGCAGTGCAACACTTCCTGTTTACAGGCAGCCTGATGCTCCATCTTGGATGTTTAAAGGCTCATAACATGCAGTATGTGCAGGCAGGGTGATTTTTAATGTGAGCAATCTGTATGTACAGGATGTGGGAAACATATAAGATAGGCTCTTATTCAGGGTGAAGGTCCGGATTAATGTGAGCAATCTGTATGTACAGGATGTGGGAAACATATAAGATAGACTCTTATTCAGGGTGAAGGTCCGGATTAATGTGAGCAATCTGTATGTACAGGATGTGGGAAACATATAAGATAGGCTCTTATTCAGGGTGAAGGTCCACTTTAACTTGTTTTATTAAAAGGGACAGTCCAGGCTCCTATCCCTTTAAAGTGTACTAACACCCTGCAGGATATAAAAGATTCCTAGGCCAATCCAATCCCTCCTCAGGGGGGCATCCAAAATCGGGTTGCCCCGCTGTGTGAAACCCCCCAGGACGCCTGCAAACCTTACCTGAATCTCGGTCCAACGGTGCATCCGCAGGCCACGGCCGCATCTCGCGCTTCTCTCTAGCAGGGCGCGTGCCCGCGCTGGCCATTTGTGAATAGCCGGCGCCGCCGCGCTCCCTGTTAGAGGGAAGCGTGAGATGCAGCTGCCAGCGCGCTCGGAGCTGCTGAGATAAGACGTCGCTTCGACGAGCTTAGCTCAGAGGCTCCGAGCGCGCTGATTGGAGTGGTCGCGCATGCGCCATAGGAGCGGGGTGAGGTGGGTTTTATCGGGGGATATGGGGGGGTTTCACATAGATCGGGGTGCCCCCGGGGAAGTGGACCAAAACCCAGTATAGTCAAAATCCTGGGTGTTGGTCCACTTTAAGGGCACTTAGCCGACGGGGGTTTCATGCTGCAGCCTTCCAGTTTCTAAGCCAATGGTTGTCTACCCCGGAGGGCAGCTTGCGAGCAGTCACATGCCGCACTCCCTGCTGCCACGCTCCAGCAAGGACATGCCAATCAGAGCTGGAAATGGAGAGCTGCAGGACTCCACTGGATCGGGCCTGCATGCTGGAATGTAAGTGGAGAGCATTGCTCTCTATATAAAAAGTGAACTGAAACAACATACGACACACATACATATAAAAGGCAGAGTCTCTTTGGGCAAAATGCTGCTGGCTCAAAAAAAAAAAGAAAAAAACAACTCACATCTGGAAAGATTCCTTAAGGAAAACCAGGTTCCCGAAAATCTTGGTGCAATCTTTGAAATGTTCAATGATGGTGGAATTAATAGCGCGGGCGTTCTTCAGAAAGTCCATTCCCAAACCATAGCAGACTAAGGAGGAAGAGCGGAGAAAACGCATGATGTACAGCTTAGCTAGTTAAACAGTAGATGCACATTAAACTGATTGGGGGGAGCTAAATAAGGCCCTTATTTAACAAGGGATAGCGCCAGGTAGCGAATGGTGAGCGAACGGTAATGACGGTCACCGCCACGAGAACGCCGGCTCCCCACCGCAATCACACATTTATCAAGCCGATCCTGCTTAGCGACTGAGGCCCTTATTTAACAAGGGATAGCGCCAGGTAGCGAATGGTGAGCGAACGGTAATGACGCTCACCGCCACGAGAACGCCGGCTCCCCACCGCAATCACACATTTATCAAGCCGATCCTGCTTAGCGACTGAGGCCCTTATTTAACAAGGGATAGCGCCAGGTAGCGAATGGTAATGACGCTCACCGCCACGAGAACGCCGGCTCCCCTCCGCAATCACACATTTATCAAGCCGATCCTGCTTAGCGACTGACAGAGCGCCAGATAGCGAATCATTCATCATTATTCCAGCCTCACCCCACAGCGCCAGCGAGCGACCTTGAACAGCGACAGGTATGACCTCTCGCTACCTGGCGCTCTCCAATGCATTTCAATGGAGCAATCTTTAAATATTCATAATTAATTGCTATTAATGTTTTTTTTTTGTTTTTTTTTAAATGTCAAAAATTCTGTGACCACTTCTGCAATGTTAGATATTTTTTTTTAAGTAAAAAAAAAAAGAAAAATTAGTGCAGAATTGATATTACAGGTCTGATATTAATGTATTAATATTATAAAATGTTTTGAAAAACATGTTTTTTTTTTTTTTTCTAAAAATATGGTTGTTTGGGGGTTAAAAAACTACTTATAACTCATCGCCGCCAGCGCTCTGGGGTTTAAACAAGCATTTCACAGCGCGAGAATTTTTTGAGCGTGATTTGTTAATGAATATGCTGGGAGGCGTTCGCTATGGCTGTTCGCTGTCATGCGCTCCCATACAGCGCGGAACCTGTCAAACAGCGACTCCTAACCCCCTATTCAACATTACCGCACACCGACTGAGTCGCTGTCAACAGTCGAAGCAACGGCCAAGCACAGCGAATACTAGCCGGCGCTGTGAAAATCACGCTACTGTCGCTCATAAGTCTCCAAGGATAGCTTGTTTCCTGGGTGTAGGTCAGCTTAAAGGCCAAGGACACATCTGTATTACAACATTGCCCAGAGTATGTATCCGTCTGTTAGATTTGTTTCTGTACAACTGGGGAGCATGTGCTCTAAAGTGGACCAAAACCCACGGCGATCGGCTCAGGAATCTATAAGATTTAGAATTGTGGGTGGCTCTCACCAACCCCACGTCCTGATTGTCCAGTAATGGCCACCTACAATTCTAATTCGCTCTTCTCTTACTTTATGTTTGTGAGTGTATTTTTAAAACCTGAGTAAACTTTCATATTGCCTTTACAATATTACGCTAGATGTTTCTCTTTATTGTTTTGCCCTATATGCCTTTGCTCGAAGCACGGATCTGAAATAAACAGTGGGCAACATACCCTGTATATGAGGGTACCAGCTTTTTTACGTGAACCCTGGCGAAGTGATTACTTACCTGAACCCACTTCTGACTGGTTTATATGCACACTGTTTGATGGAATCTGTTAGGAGCAGTGTGTTGTTGGGAGGTGCATGCTTTTTGGGATCACGTTTTTTTCTGGAGGAACGGAATCTCTCTTCCCATATGGAGCTCTGTGCTTTTTGCTATATTGTATATCCTGGGTTTTGGTCCTTTCCCCGGGGGAACCCTGATCGGGGGTGCCGCCCGCTGTGTGAAACCCCAGATCGCTGCAGCCAACTCAGCTCTTCCCGGTCCTGCGGCGCATCTAAGAGCAGCGCCTCTGACGGTTGCATCCTCCGCTTCCCTCAAGCAGTGTGCGTGCCCGTGCCAGGCATTTGTGAATATAAAAATATTGACTAGCCTGGGTTTTTAACCAAGTTTAGAGACATATTGTAAGTTGGTCAGCAAGCTAACCGGTTTGAGTGCTGTGGCCCCTTTAAAGGAGCAGTATTGCGAAATTTGCATTAAAAAAGATAAATAATTAAATAGCCACACAATAGCTTATAACATGTGTATAAATAATCTGGCAATAGAAAAAGAAAAAAATATATGCCTCTCTTTTAAATTGTATAATTACAATGGCTCAGTACATTTGCTGAATAGGGGGATCTGCTGGTTGTATTTAGTGAGCTGCTTCATTTAGCCCACTGGTCTCCTAGCAACACTTTACCTCAGAGGCTGTGTGTGTGTAATCAGTGGTAACGGCTGTGTGTGTGTGAGCTGCTGCTTTTGTTATGAGACCAGGTGACTCAAATGTGTAAAATCTATACAAAATAAACTAAACTGACTGAAAATGACTGAAATTCTTCTTTGAATAACTGTGCAGGAAAATCTAAAGGTATTAAAGTGGAACAAAACCCCATTCTAAATCAGGATGCCCCACTGTGTGAAACGACCCCTGGATAACCACAGATCCCCCCATTTTTCTGGCGCGCTCACGCAGATAGTCATTTAGACAGGCCGGGCGGCCAGGAAGGTTACTGCCCAGGCTCCCCATCTGCGTGCAAACAGAGCTGATTGGATGAGAGCCCGCACATGCGCTGTGGGACAGGGAAAGGTACGTTTTCACAGGCGAACTTGGGGATTTCACATATCAGGGCATCCCAAGTCGGGATGCCCCTAGGGGCACAAAACAAAACTCCAGATAGTGAAAATCCTGGGTTGGGCTTTGCTCAAAACACACAAAGTTGAAAGAAAGATCTTCAAAATAAGAATACGAAAGAGAAAATGGTAAACTGAAAGATTCTGCAGCAGAGCCAACATGAAGGGAAAACTGTCAAAATCAGCTAAATGACTTCTAGAGCTTTTCTCTCTGTTTTAGATATATAAGTTCTGGTCAGGCAATGTTGCAATGTTGTTATCTTATGCTGGACGGCTGCCAGCACTGAACAGCTGAGACTTTGATACATTGTTTACCCTTCTCCTCAGCGTGGAACAGATACATTTGTATCTCTCTCTCCTCAGTGTGGAACAGGCCAGAGTATGAGCTATTAGCCTCCAGCTGTTCAACACACACATCATTTTCTTCTACATTTGTAATTCTTACTCCAACACTTACCTACATTCAAAGTACCATTTAAAGTGGACCAACACCCACGGGTGATCGGCCCGGGAATCTATAAGATTCCCGGGCCGATCACCCCCCACCCCGCGGGACATCCGAGATCGGGATGTCCCGCGGGGTGAAACCCCCCCCAAACACCCCAACTCACCTACCTTATCTTCGGCGGTGGCCGGCCGCCGCCGCCTCCCTCGCGCCCCTGTAGGCGTGCGCGCCTCCGCGCCGACCGTCTGCGAATGGCCGGCGCGGGGGCGCGCGCGTCAAAAGTGACGCGAGGGAATGGGGCTCTCGGAGATTAGAGTTAGGACTGCACCCCACAGTCAGAGATTAGAGTTAGGACTGCACCCCACAGTCAGAGATTAGAGTTAGGACTGCACCCCACAGTCAGAGATTAGAGTTAGGACTGCACCCCACAGTCAGAGATTAGAGTTAGGACTGCACCCCACAGTCAGAGATTAGAGTTAGGACTGCACCCCACAGTCAGAGATTAGAGTTAGGACTGCACCCCACAGTCAGAGATTAGAGTTAGTGGTGGTGCAGCTTAAGCATACTTCTGCAGATGTGTGTGACCGTGTCCTCTGTTTTTAACCAAGTTTAGAGACAGATTGTAGGTTGGTCAGCAAGCTAACCGGTTTGAGTGCTGTGGCTCCTTTAAGACTTTTGTATCCTGGGTTTTGGTCCTTGCCACTGGGGCATCCCAGACCGGGGGTGCCCCGCTGTGTAAATACCCCCAGGTCGCCAAACACCTCTTCCCAGTCCTACGATGCATGCACGTCTAATCAGCACGCTCGGATCTGAGTGTGCTGGTGGCCGCATTCCCCGCTACCCCCTAACAGGGAGCGTAAGTGTGCCGGCCATTCACAAATGCCTGCTAAAGGGATAGCGGGGATGCAGCTGCTGCTCGCGTACGTGCCGTTGGACCAGGTGAGTTTCCGGGTGACCTGGGCGGTTTCACACAGAGGGGCATCCCTGATAAGAGTGCCCTGGGGGAGCGAGTATGCCTGCCCTGGAGTCTCATAAATTTCAGGGTGGGTTTTGGTCCTCTTGAGGCCTTAACTACATGGCCACTGCCTGAGCAGCAATTACCTGTAGTGCCTCTAATTACCTACCATGAGGCATGCGCACACCCGCCAAGGAGTACCCGCTGGACCAGGAATCCCTCCATTACTAAATCAGTGTCTACCCACCACAAGGCACATGTAACCCTCTGATGAAGCCCTCCGGACCTGAGGAATGATATATCAACCTCACAAATAAAAGACAGACATGTCACAGCAGGATTGTCTCTGCCTCTGTGTGTTTATTCAAAGTCTGTTCCTACCGGAGTCTGGAGACTGCCGGCATCTTTCATAGTCTGTTCCTACAGGAGTCTGGAGACTGCCGGCATCTTTCATAGTTTGTTCCTACAGGAGTCTGGAGACTGCCGGCATCTTTCATAGTCTGTTCCTACCGGAGTCTGGAGACTGCCGGCATCTTTCATAGTCTGTTCCTACCGGAGTCTGGAGACTGCCGGCATCTTTCATAGTCTGTTCCTACCGGAGTCCGGAGACTGCCGGCATCTTTCATAGTCTGTTCCTACTGGAGTCCGGAGACTGCCGGCATCTTTCATAGTCTGTTCCTACCGGAGTCCGGAGACTGCCGGCATCTTTCATAGTCTGTTCCTACCGGAGTCCGGAGACTGCCGGCATCTTTCATAGTCTGTTCCTACCGGAGTCCGGAGACTGCCGGCATCTTTCATAGTCTGTTCCTACCGGAGTCTGGAGACTGCTGGCATCTTTCATAGTCTGTTGCTACCGGAGTCCGGAGACTGCCGGCATCTTTCATAGTCTGTTCCTACCGGAGTCTGGAGACTGCCGGCATCTTTCATAGTCTGTTCCTACCGGAGTCCGGAGACTGCCGGCATCTTTCATAGTCTGTTCCTACCGGAGTCTGGAGACTGCCGGCATCTTTCATAGTCTGTTCCTACCGGAGTCCGGAGACTGCCGGCATCTTTCATAGTCTGTTCCTACCGGAGTCCGGAGACTGCCGGCATCTTTCATAGTCTGTTCCTACCGGAGTCTGGAGACTGCCGGCATCTGTCATAGTCTGTTCCTACCGGAGCCTGGAGACTGCCGGCATCTTTCATAGTCTGTTCCTACCGGAGTCTGGAGACTGCCGGCATCTTTCATAGTCTGTTCCTACCGGAGTCCGGAGACTGCCGGCATCTTTCATAGTCTATTCCTACTGGAGTCCGGAGACTGCCGGCATCTTTCATAGTCTATTCCTACTGGAGTCCGGAGACTGCCGGCATCTTTCATAGTCTGTTCCTACTGGAGTCTGGAGACTGCTGGCATCTGTCATAGTCTGTTCCTACTGGAGTCCGGAGACTGCCGGCATCTTTCATAGTCTGTTCCTACTGGAGTCCGGAGACTGCCGGCATCTTTCATAGTCTGTTCCTACTGGAGTCCGGAGACTGCCGGCATCTTTCATAGTCTGTTCCTACCGGAGTCTGGAGACTGCCGGCATCTTTCATAGTCTGCCGGCATCTTTCATAGTCTGTTCCTACCAGAGTCCGGAGACTGCCGGCATCTTTCATAGTCTGTTCCTACCGGAGTCCGGAGACTGCCGGCATCTTTCATAGTCTGCCGGCATCTTTCATAGTCTGTTCCTACCAGAGTCCGGAGACTGCCGGCATCTTTCATAGTCTGTTCCTACCGGAGTCCGGAGACTGCCGGCATCTTTCATAGTCTGTTCCTACCGGAGTCCGGAGACTGCCGGCATCTTTCATAGTCTGTTCCTACTGGAGTCCGGAGACTGCCGGCATCTTTCATAGTCTGTTCCTACTGGAGTCTGGAGACTGCCGGCATCTTTCATAGTCTATTCCTACCGGAGTCCGGAGACTGCCGGCATCTTTCATAGTCTGTTCCTACTGGAGTCCGGAGACTGCCGGCATCTTTCATAGTCTGTTCCTACCGGAGTCTGGAGACTGCCGGCATCTGTCATAGTCTGTTCCTACTGGAGTCCGGAGACTGCCGGCATCTTTCATAGTCTGTTCCTACCGGAGTCTGGAGACTGCCGGCATCTTTCATAGTCTGTTCCTACCGGAGTCTGGAGACTGCCGGCATCTTTCATAGTCTGTTGATACCGGAGTCCGGAGACTGCCGGCATCTTTCATAGTCTGTTCCTACTGGAGTCCGGAGACTGCCGGCATCTTTCATAGTCTGTTCCTACTGGAGTCTGGAGACTGCCGGCATCTTTCATAGTCTATTCCTACCGGAGTCCGGAGACTGCCGGCATCTTTCATAGTCTGTTCCTACTGGAGTCCGGAGACTGCCGGCATCTTTCATAGTCTGTTCCTACCGGAGTCTGGAGACTGCCGGCATCTGTCATAGTCTGTTCCTACTGGAGTCCGGAGACTGCCGGCATCTTTCATAGTCTGTTCCTACCGGAGTCCGGAGACTGCCGGCATCTTTCATAGTCTGTTCCTACCGGAGTCTGGAGACTGCCGGCATCTTTCATAGTCTGTTTCTACTGGAGTCTGGAGACTGCCGGCATCTTTCATAGTCTGTTCCTACTGGAGTCCGGAGACTGCCGGCATCTTTCATAGTCTGTTCCTACCGGAGTCCGGAGACTGCCGGCATCTTTCATAGTCTGTTCCTACCGGAGTCTGGAGACTGCCGGCATCTTTCATAGTCTGTTGCTACCGGAGTCCGGAGACTGCCGGCATCTTTCATAGTCTGTTCCTACTGGAGTCCGGAGACTGCCGGCATCTTTCATAGTCTGTTCCTACTGGAGTCTGGAGACTGCCGGCATCTTTCATAGTCTATTCCTACCGGAGTCCGGAGACTGCCGGCATCTTTCATAGTCTGTTCCTACTGGAGTCCGGAGACTGCCGGCATCTTTCATAGTCTGTTCCTACCGGAGTCTGGAGACTGCCGGCATCTGTCATAGTCTGTTCCTACCGGAGTCCGGAGACTGCCGGCATCTTTCATAGTCTGTTCCTACCGGAGTCCGGAGACTGCCGGCATCTTTCATAGTCTGTTCCTACCGGAGTCTGGAGACTGCCGGCATCTTTCATAGTCTGTTCCTACTGGAGTCTGGAGACTGCCGGCATCTTTCATAGTCTGTTCCTACTGGAGTCCGGAGACTGCCGGCATCTTTCATAGTCTGTTCCTACCGGAGTCCGGAGACTGCCGGCATCTTTCATAGTCTGTTCCTACCGGAGTCTGGAGACTGCCGGCATCTTTCATAGTCTGTTGCTACCGGAGTCCGGAGACTGCCGGCATCTTTCATAGTCTGTTCCTACTGGAGTCCGGAGACTGCCGGCATCTTTCATAGTCTGTTCCTACTGGAGTCCGGAGACTGCCGGCATCTTTCATAGTCTGTTCCTACTGGAGTCCGGAGACTGCCGGCATCTTTCATAGTCTGTTCCTACCGGAGTCTGGAGACTGCCGGCATCTTTCATAGTCTATTCCTACTGGAGTCTGGAGACTGCCGGCATCTTTCATAGTCTATTCCTACTGGAGTCTGGAGACTGCCGGCATCTTTCATAGTCTATTCCTACCGGAGTCTGGAGACTGCCGGCATCTTTCATAGTCTATTCCTACCGGAGTCTGGAGACTGCCGGCATCTTTCATAGTCTGTTCCTACTGGAGTCCGGAGACTGCCGGCATCTTTCATAGTCTGTTCCTACTGGAGTCCGGAGACTGCCGGCATCTTTCATAGTCTGTTCCTACTGGAGTCTGGAGACTGCCGGCATCTTTCATAGTCTGTTCCTACCGGAGTCTGGAGACTGCCGGCATCTTTCATAGTCTGTTCCTACCGGAGTCTGGAGACTGCCGGCATCTTTCATAGTCTATTCCTACCGGAGTCCGGAGACTGCCGGCATCTTTCATAGTCTGTTCCTACCGGAGTCCGGAGACTGCCGGCATCTTTCATAGTCTGTTCCTACTGGAGTCCGGAGACTGCCGACATCTTTCATAGTCTGTTCCTACCGGAGTCCGGAGACTGCCGGCATCTTTCATAGTCTGTTCCTACCAGAGTCCCGAGACTGCCGGCATCTTTCATAGTCTGTTCCTACCGGAGTCCGGAGACTGCCGGCATCTTTCATAGTCTGTTCCTACCGGAGTCCGGAGACTGCCGGCATCTTTCATAGTCTGTTCCTACCGGAGTCTGGAGACTGCTGGCATCTTTCATAGTCTGTTGCTACCGGAGTCCGGAGACTGCCGGCATCTTTCATAGTCTGTTCCTACTGGAGTCTGGAGACTGCCGGCATCTTTCATAGTCTATTCCTACTGGAGTCTGGAGACTGCCGGCATCTTTCATAGTCTGTTCCTACCGGAGTCTGGAGACTGCCGGCATCTTTCATAGTCTGTTCCTACCGGAGTCCGGAGACTGCCGGCATCTTTCATAGTCTGTTCCTACCGGAGCCTGGAGACTGCCGGCATCTTTCATAGTCTGTTCCTACTGGAGTCTGGAGACTGCCGGCATCTTTCATAGTCTATTCCTACCGGAGTCCGGAGACTGCCGGCATCTTTCATAGTCTATTCCTACTGGAGTCAGGAGACTGCCGGCATCTTTCATAGTCTGTTCCTACCAGAGTCCGGAGACTGCCGGCATCTTTCATAGTCTGTTCCTACTGGAGTCTGGAGACTGCCGGCATCTTTCATAGTCTATTCCTACCGGAGTCCGGAGACTGCCGGCATCTTTCATAGTCTATTCCTACTGGAGTCAGGAGACTGCCGGCATCTTTCATAGTCTGTTCCTACCAGAGTCCGGAGACTGCCGGCATCTTTCATAGTCTGTTCCTACTGGAGTCTGGAGACTGCCGGCATCTGTCATAGTCTGTTCCTACTGGAGTCCGGAGACTGCCGGCATCTTTCATAGTCTGTTCCTACTGGAGTCCGGAGACTGCCGGCATCTTTCATAGTCTGTTCCTACCAGAGTCCGGAGACTGCCGGCATCTGTCATAGTCTGTTCCTACCGGAGTCTGGAGACTGCCGGCATCTTTCATAGTCTGTTCCTACCGGAGTCTGGAGACTGCCGGCATCTTTCATAGTCTGCCGGCATCTTTCATAGTCTGTTCCTACCAGAGTCCGGAGACTGCCGGCATCTTTCATAGTCTGTTCCTACCGGAGTCCGGAGACTGCCGGCATCTTTCATAGTCTGTTCCTACCGGAGTCCGGAGACTGCCGGCATCTTTCATAGTCTGTTCCTACCGGAGTCTGGAGACTGCCGGCATCTTTCATAGTCTGCCGGCATCTTTCATAGTCTGTTCCTACCGGAGTCCGGAGACTGCCGGCATCTTTCATAGTCTGTTCCTACCGGAGTCCGGAGACTGCCGGCATCTTTCATAGTCTGTTCCTACCGGAGTCTGGAGACTGCCGGCATCTTTCATAGTCTGTTGCTACCGGAGTCCGGAGACTGCCGGCATCTTTCATAGTCTGTTCCTACTGGAGTCCGGAGACTGCCGGCATCTTTCATAGTCTGTTCCTACTGGAGTCTGGAGACTGCCGGCATCTTTCATAGTCTATTCCTACCGGAGTCCGGAGACTGCCGGCATCTTTCATAGTCTATTCCTACTGGAGTCCGGAGACTGCCGGCATCTTTCATAGTCTGTTCCTACCGGAGTCCGGAGACTGCCGGCATCTTTCATAGTCTGTTCCTACTGGAGTCCGGAGACTGCTGGCATCTTTCATAGTCTGTTCCTACTGGAGTCTGGAGACTGCCGGCATCTGTCATAGTTTGTACCTACCAGAGTCCGGAGACTGCCGGCATCTTTCATAGTCTGTTCCTACCGGAGTCTGGAGACTGCCGGCATCTGTCATAGTTTGTACCTACCAGAGTCCGGAGACTGCCGGCATCTTTCATAGTCTGTTCCTACCGGAGTCCGGAGACTGCCGGCATCTGTCATAGTCTGTTCCTACTGGAGTCTGGAGACTGCCGGCATCTTTCATAGTCTGTTCCTACCGGAGTCCGGAGACTGCCGGCATCTTTCATAGTCTGTTCCTACTGGAGTCTGGAGACTGCCGGCATCTGTCATAGTCTGTTCCTACCGGAGTCTGGAGACTGCCGGCATCTTTCATAGTCTGTTCCTACTGGAGTCCGGAGACTGCCGGCATCTTTCATAGTCTGTTCCTACCGGAGTCCAGAGACTGCCGGCATCTTTCATAGTCTGTTCCTACCGGAGTCTGGAGACTGCCGGCATCTGTCATAGTTTGTACCTACCAGAGTCCGGAGACTGCCGGCATCTTTCATAGTCTGTTCCTACTGGAGTCTGGAGACTGCCGGCATCTTTCATAGTCTGTTCCTACCGGAGTCCGGAGACTGCCGGCATCTTTCTTAGTCTGTTCCTACTGGAGTCTGGAGACTGCCGGCATCTTTCATAGTCTGTTCCTACTGGAGTCCGGAGACTGCCGGCATCTGTCATAGTTTGTACCTACCAGAGTCTGGAGACTGCTGGAACCTGTCCCTAGGGCCTTGGTAAGGGTAGAGCTTTGGATTAAGAGGCTGATGCTCCCCTATGACAAATATTTGCTGCAACTCTAATCTGCTGAAAGCATAATTGGGGGTGAATTGGAGCAATTATGAGAAGGATGATGACCACGATTTAATCTGCAATACTACATCTGTTAAGGCCAATTATTATTGGGCGTCTGGTAAGAGGCTTGAATAACTGGTGGTGGATTATAAAGTCTAAGAAGAACACGTGTGGAATGTTTTACATCACTGTGGACTTTTCTAATAGCTCTGTGTAAAATTGTATATTTATGACTTATGGATAGTATTACTCTTACTTAATATTGTAATAACACAATCTACCACTAGGTGGATCCTGACGTACAAAAACAGTAACCTTAAAGGGTAATTCCACTTTCAATAGCATTTTAAAAGGTTTCCATTATTGTGTAGCAAAATGATGTCTTCAATGTGCTGAGCCTATCTGTTATTTTTACATTTACTATTATTTGTTTGCAACTTTGTGCTATAGAGGACAAACAGTTTTCCATAGCAACAATGTGTTTACCTTAGCTATTGTCTGACGAGCGCCAGGTACTGCCAGCTAACGGCGGCTACCGGCTCAAGTACGCCCGGCGTCGGCCACAATGACGCATTTATCAAGCTAAATGAGGCTAGCGCCGGCGAGAGCGTCAGCTAGCGCGGGATTCATCATGTAGCCGACTGCAACGAACAGCGCCGCTGCTAATCCCATCACAGCGACAGGTATGACCTGGCGCTCCCTGGCGATGTCCAATGCATTTCAATGGAGCAATCTTTAAATAATCATAATTAATTGCTATTACAGTTTTTTTTTTTTTTTTAATGTCAAAAATTCTGTGACCACTTCTGCAATGTTAGGATTTTTTTTTAAGTAAAAAAAAAAATAAAAAAAAAATGTGCAGAATTGATATTACAGTTCTGATATTCATGTATTCATATTACAAAATGTTTAGAAAAACTTGTATAATTTTTACATATAAAAAAAAAGGTTGTTTGGGGGTTAAAAACTACTTTACACACATCGCCGCCAGCGCTCTGGGGTTTAAACAAGGAATACATAGCGCGAGAAATTTTTGAGCGTGATTTTTTAATGAATCTGCAGCAAGCCATTCGCTCTGGCCATTCGCTGTCAGGCGCACCCATACAACGCTGAACCTGTGAAACAGCGACCCCTAACCCCGTATTCAACATTACCGCACAACGACTGAGTCGCTGACAACAAGCAAACCCCGGCCAAGCACAGCGAATACTAGCTGGCGCTGTGAAAATCACGCTACTGGCGCTCATCTGTCGCTACCTGGCGCTACCTGGCGCTATTAATGAATCGGCCTCTTAGCCAAAGCTGCTAATGAGTTTACCTGTTACATTGGAAGAATTGTGGGACTTGCAGACCATTGTTTATACACAAGGCCATGAAAACCACTCTCGCTGTATTTGGGTGGGGAGAGTTTTGTTCTGCTGTAAAGTTGAACAAAACTCACCCATCTAAACGAATCCAGGGCCCCCATCAGCTTTTCACCAGGGCTTCCCAAATTGGGATGCTGTGTGAAACCCCCCCAGGGCACCTGTAAAAACTCACTTTTTCGCGCTCCAATGCCGCATGCATGAGCTCTTGTCCAACGAATGTCATTTGGCAGACGGCTCTCATTGTTTTGAATAGGGAGCGCCTATTATAGGGAGCGGGATTTCCTCATTCATTTTAATAAGTAAACACAGCAAAGAGCTCTGATTGGACGAGAGCTCGCACATGTGCCATTGGAGCGGGAAAAGGTTTTAGTGGACTTTCTAGGGCAGAGGTACTCAACCACTTCTTGTAAAGGTCCATTTAAAGGCATCCAGTGAGAGGTGAAGGTCTAGGTGGAGGGCTGTCACGGGGGGGGGGGGATAGTTGGAGATCAGTGCATTGGGGGAGCGGCTATAGATTCCTGAGGCAAAACTAAAAAAAGGCGGCTTGCCCACCCACAACACTTCAAAAATCCTATTGGGACCCATGGACCCTACAGGAAAAGCTGGGAGGCCGCTGATTGGATGAGCCAAACAGGGAGGACAGGAATGGATGGAGCAGAGCTGAGGGGACAGGGATGGATGGGGCAGAGCTGAGGGGACAGGAATGGATTGGTCAGAGCTGAGGGGACAGCAATGGATTGGTCAGAGCTGAGGGGACAGGAATGGATGGGGCAGAGCTGAGGGGACAGGAATGGATGGG
This sequence comes from Gastrophryne carolinensis, assembly GCA_027917425.1. Taxonomy (NCBI): domain Eukaryota; kingdom Metazoa; phylum Chordata; class Amphibia; order Anura; family Microhylidae; genus Gastrophryne; species Gastrophryne carolinensis. The sequence continues at coordinate 172,730,643 of CM051243.1, forward strand.
GCAGAGCTGAGGGGACAGGAATGGATGGGGCAGAGCTGAGGGGACAGCAATGGATTGGTCAGAGCTGAGGGGACAGCAATGGATTGGTCAGAGCTGAGGGGACAGGAATGGATGGGGCAGAGCTGAGGGGACAGGAATGGATGGGGCAGAGCTGAGGGGACAGGAATGGATGGGGCAGAGCTGAGGGGACAGCAATGGATTGGTCAGAGCTGAGGGGACAGCAATGGATTGGTCAGAGCTGAGGGGACCGGAATGGATGGGGCAGAGCTGAGGGGACAGGAATGGATGGGGCAGAGCTGAGGGGACAGCAATGGATTGGTCAGAGCTGAGGGGACAGCAATGGATTGGTCAGAGCTGAGGGGACCGGAATGGATGGGGCTGGGCTGAGGGGACAGCAATGGATTGGTCAGAGCTGAGGGGACAGCAATGGATTGGTCAGAGCTGAGGGGACAGGAATGGATGGGGCAGAGCTGAGGGGACAGGAATGGATGGGGCAGAGCTGAGGGGACAGGAATGGATGGGGCTGGGCTGAGGGGACAGGAATGGATGGGGCTGGGCTGAGGGGACAGGAATGGATGGGGCTGGGCTGAGGGGACAGGAATGGATGGGGCTGGGCTGAGGGGACAGTAAAGATGGGGCAAAGCTGGGGGGACAGGAATGGATGGGGCAGAGCTGGGGGGACAGTGAAATATGGGGCAAAGCTGGGGGGACAGGAATGGATGGGGCTGGGCTGGGGTGCTGGGAAAGAATTGGATGGGGCAAAGAGACTGAGAAACATTTTGTGTGTACTTTGCAATGCCACTTCCTACCCGTACAGTACTTTATATTGCAATGCTAGATGCCAGGGGGCCATGACACTGGCAGGGAGACTATACACTAAATCAATGATCAAGGGGACAGCTCTGAGCATGGCACCACAAAAACAACAGGGCTGTCAGGGCAGGGGTCTGGAAATCTGGGGCCGAGGTCCACATTCGGCCCCCGGTCCGCCAGCTGAGTATCTTTGTTCTAGGGGATTTCACATAGCAGAAGTAAGTTATAGAATTGGTCTGGGTTCTATTGTTTTTTTTCCGCTTCAAGCAGCAGAACCCAGACCAATTTTATAACCTACTTTTTTTTTTTACAGCTCAGGAAAAGCTTGGTAGCCTACGCCTAATCCGTTTTCCAGTTTTATTAATTAGAAACCATGGGTATTTTTTAAATGCCTATTGTTAAAGGGCGAAGAAAGTATAATAATTATAGGCATATTTATTGTGCTTTGTATGATTATGCACCAGAATTCCTAACACCCAAAATAGGGTGTGTGCTGGAAATCCTACCATCTCTATAGTATACAGACCATGACAATAGACACCTATATATGCTGGAAATCCTACCATCTCTATAGTATACAGACCATGACAATAGACACCTATATATGCTGGAAATCCTACCATCTCTATAGTATACAGACCATGACTATAGACACCTATATATGCTGGAAATCCTACCATCTCTATAGTAAACAGACCATGACAATAGACACCTATATATGCTGGAAATCCTACCATCTCTATAGTATACAGACCATGACAATAGACACCTATATATGCTGGAAATCCTACCATCTCTATAGTAAACAGACCATGACAATAGACACCTATATATGCTGGAAATCCTACCATCTCTATAGTAAACAGACCATGACAATAGACACCTATATATGCTGGAAATCCTACCATGTCTATAGTATACAGACCATGACAATAGACACCTATATATGCTGGAAATCCTACCATGTCTATAGTATACAGACCATGACAATAGACACCTATATATGCTGGAAATCCTACCATCTCTATAGTATACAGACCATGACAATAGACACCTATATATGCTGGAAATCCTACCATCTCTATAGTATACAGACCATGACAATAGACACCTATATATGCTGGAAATCCTACCATCTCTATAGTATACAGACCATGACAATAGACACCTATATATGCTGGAAATCCTACCATCTCTATAGTAAACAGACCATGACAATAGACACCTATATATGCTGGAAATCCTACCATCTCTATAGTATACAGACCATGACAATAGACACCTATATATGCTGGAAATCCTACCATCTCTATAGTATACAGACCATGACAATAGACACCTATATATGCTGGAAATCCTACCATCTCTATAGTAAACTGACCATGACAATAGACACCTATATATGCTGGAAATCCTACCATCTCTATAGTATACAGACCATGACAATAGACACCTATATATGCTGGAAATCCTACCATCTCTATAGTATACAGACCATGACAATAGACACCTATATATGCTGGAAATCCTACCATCTCTATAGTAAACTGACCATGACAATAGACACCTATATATGCTGGAAATCCTACCATCTCTATAGTATACAGACCATGACAATAGACACCTATATATGCTGGAAATCCTACCATCTCTATAGTAAACAGACCATGACAATAGACACCTATATATGCTGGAAATCCTACCATCTCTATAGTATACAGACCATGACAATAGACACCTATATATGCTGGAAATCCTACCATCTCTATAGTATACAGACCATGACAATAGACACCTATATATGCTGGAAATCCTACCATCTCTATAGTATACAGACCATGACAATAGACACCTATATATGCTGGAAATCCTACCATCTCTATAGTATACAGACCATGACAATAGACACCTATATATGCTGGAAATCCTACCATCTCTATAGTATACAGACCATGACAATAGACACCTATATATGCTGGAAATCCTACCATCTCTATAGTATACAGACCATGACAATAGACACCTATATATGCTGGAAATCCTACCATCTCTATAGTATACAGACCATGACAATAGACACCTATATATGCTGGAAATCCTACCATCTCTATAGTATACAGACCATGACAATAGACACCTATATATGCTGGAAATCCTACCATCTCTATAGTAAACAGACCATGACAATAGACACCTATATATGCTGGAAATCCTACCATCTCTATAGTATACAGACCATGACAATAGACACCTATATATGCTGGAAATCCTACCATCTCTATAGTATACAGACCATGACAATAGACACCTATATATGCTGGAAATCCTACCATCTCTATAGTATACAGACCATGACAATAGACACCTATATATGCTGGAAATCCTACCATCTCTATAGTATACAGACCATGACAATAGACACCTATATATGCTGGAAATCCTACCATCTCTATAGTAAACTGACCATGACAATAGACACCTATATATGCTGGAAATCCTACCATCTCTATAGTATACAGACCATGACAATAGACACCTATATATGCTGGAAATCATACCATCTCTATAGTATACAGACCATGACAATAGACACCTATATATGATGGAAATCCTACCATCTCTATAGTATACAGACCATGACAATAGACACCTATATATGCTGGAAATCCTACCATCTCTATAGTAAACAGACCATGACAATAGACACCTATATATGCTGGAAATCCTACCATCTCTATAGTATACAGACCATGACAATAGACACCTATATATGCTGGAAATCCTACCATCTCTATAGTATACAGACCATGACAATAGACACCTATATATGCTGGAAATCCTACCATCTCTATAGTAAACAGACCATGACAATAGACACCTATATATGCTGGAAATCCTACCATCTCTATAGTATACAGACCATGACAATAGACACCTATATATGCTGGAAATCCTACCATCTCTATAGTAAACAGACCATGACAATATAAACCTATATATGCTGGAAATCCTACCATCTCTATAGTATACAGACCATGACAATAGACACCTATATATGCTGGAAATCCTACCATCTCTATAGTAAACAGACCATGACAATATAAACCTATATATGCTGGAAATCCTACCATCTCTATAGTAAACAGACCATGACAATAGACACCTATATATGCTGGAAATCCTACCATCTCTATAGTATACAGACCATGACAATAGACACCTATATATGCTGGAAATCCTACCATCTCTATAGTATACAGACCATGACAATAGACACCTATATATGCTGGAAATCATACCATCTCTATAGTATACAGACCATGACAATAGACACCTATATATGATGGAAATCCTACCATCTCTATAGTATACAGACCATGACAATAGACACCTATATATGCTGGAAATCCTACCATCTCTATAGTAAACAGACCATGACAATAGAAACCTATATATGCTGGAAATCCTACCATCTCTATAGTAAACAGACCATGACAATAGACACCTATATATGCTGGAAATCCTACCATCTCTATAGTAAACAGACCATGACAATAGAAACCTATATATGCTGGAAATCCTACCATCTCTATAGTAAACAGACCATGACAATAGACACCTATATATGCTGGAAATCCTACCATCTCTATAGTAAACAGACCATGACAATAGACACCTATATATGCTGGAAATCCTACCATCTCTATAGTAAACAGACCATGACAATAGAAACCTATATATGCTGGAAATCCTACCATCTCTATAGTAAACAGACCATGACAATAGACACCTATATATGCTGGAAACCCTACCATCTCTATAGTAAACAGACAATGACAATAGACACCTATATATGCTGGAAATCCTACCATCTCTATAGTATACAGACTATGACAATAGACACCTATATATGCTGGAAATCCTACCATCTCTATAGTAAACAGACCATGACAATAGACACCTATATATGCTGGAAATCCTACCTATATTCACATATTCACACCTAGCTGCCAAAAAGCTCCCTCCAACAGCTGGGGTGTTTTGCCTTGAAAAGGAATCCTTGAATTCCTAATTAGGTCCCCAGACCCCGCCATTCAATACACATTGTGACTATATTGATGAGAGAGTCTTATTCAGGACTATGAGACCTTTCATTTGATATCAAACATGGCATATATATGTTATATATATATATATATATATATATATATATATATAACTACAGGGTTTGTTCCGATGGATTGGCGCTTGGCAAATGTGGTGCCAATATTCAAAAAGGGATCTAGGGGGGAACCTGGGAACTACAGACCGGTAAGCTTAACATCTGTGGTGGGCAAGCTGTTTGAAGGTTTCTTAATGGATACTATCCTGGAGCACCTTGGGGAAAATGACCTTATTACTCCATATCAGCATGGATTTATGAGGAATCGCTCCTGCCAGACAAACCTGATCAGCTTTTATGAGGAGGTAAGTTCAAGATTGGATCAGGGGGAGTCATTGGATATCATATATCTTGACTTTTCTAAAGTATTTGATACTGTGCCACATAAAAGGCTGGTACAAAAGATGAGAATGCTTGGACTGGGGGAAAACGTGTGCAGATGGGTGGGAAATTGGCTTAGTGATCGGAAGCAGAGGGTGGTTATCAATAGTACACACTTAGATTGGGTCACTGTTACTAGTGGAGTACCACAAGGGTCAGTTCTGGGACCAATTCTCTTCAATATATATATATAAATGACATTGGGTATGGATTAAACAGTAAAGTCTCAATCTTTGCAGATGATACTAAGCTGAGTAAAGTAATTAAAACAAAGGAGGACAACAGGCAACTACAAACAGATTTAGATAAATTGGAAGCATGGGCAGTTAAATGGCAAATGAAGTTTAACACAGATAAATGTAAGGTTATGCACATGGGAAGGAGAAATCTGTGTCATGATTACACACTAAATAAAGAAACACTTGGTAAAACAACAATGGAAAAGGACCTAGGGGTTTTAGTTGACAATAAGCTCAACTGTAGTAATCAATGCCAGGCAGCTGCTGCCAAGGCAAATAGGATCATGGGGTGCATCAGGAGGGGCATAGGTGCTCATGACCAGAGCATCATTTTACCCCTGTACAAGTCACTGGTCAGACCCCATATGGAATGCTGTGTACAGTTCTGGGCACCTGTGCTTAAAAAGGACATATCAGAACTGGAGCGCGTTCAAAGAAGGGCAACAAAGTTAATAAAAGGAGTGCGGGGGCTAGAGTACCCGGAAAGATTGTCCAAGTTAGGTTTATTTAGTCTAGAAAAAAGACGATTGAGGGGTGATCTAATAACTATGTATAAATATATTCGGGGTCAATACAAGGATCTGTCCCACAATCTATTTATACCCCGGAGTGTAACCATAACCCGGGGGCATCCACTAAGGTTAGAGGAAAGGTGCTTTCTCCACCGACATAGGAGGGGATTCTTCTCTGTAAGAGCAGTGAGACTATGGGACTCGCTGCCAGAGGAGGTAGTAATGAGGGATACATTAAAAATGTTCAAAAGTGGCCTGGATGCCTTCCTGGCATGTAATAACATTTCCGGCTATGGCTACTAGACCACTGGAAGGAGTTAAACAGGCTGAACTGGATGGACTAAAGTCTTTATTCAGCCTTACATACTATGTTACTATGTTACTATTAAAACAATAATGATGCACAGAGCAGTCTGTTAGGATGAGAAGAATCAACTTCAATAACGATGTAAATGCTTGGAAATCCCCAAAAGCATGCACACTTCAACACGTGCCCTCCACCTCTCTTATATACTCTTACCAGCCAGAATGGAAAGTCATGCCTCATAATCCATTAGATTAAATCCCCCGTATCGTGTATGGCATGCCATTTTCAAGCCTAGGATACTTTCAGCTTATACCTGACCAGCGGCCGCGGTGGGGAAGCTTGGAGACTTCATTTTATTATTGTCATTGATTATGCGCTAAGACCAGCTTTTGGTTTGTGAGTAATTTTCATCATTATTAAAACCCTGTGAATTTTATGGAGTTGCACTAGATTTGTTTTCTTCTCTCTTTTGATATGAATGAATGAGATTTTCAATCAGTGCCGTGAATGAGGAGAAGATTTTGTGAGGCTATTTGTTAATAACTTGTGATCCCAAGTGATATCTTTCTGGCGAATTAACCATTTACTATCTATGTTGGAGATTCTAATGGATTATGAGGCATGACTTTCCATTCTGGCTGGTAAGAGTATATAAGAGAGGTGGAGGACACGTGTTGAAGTGTGCATGCTTTTGGGGATTTCCAAGCTTTTACATCGTTATTGAAGTTGATTCTTCTCATCCTAACAGACTGCTCTGTGCATCATTATTGTTTTAATCTGTTTTGGGACTTTTTGAGGAATAAGGAGTCTAGCACGTTGTAGCATGTTTTAATATTGTCCAAGATTTGTGTGTTTTTTCTGTGCAGCGCGGTGTTCAAGTATTTTTATTTCTGTATATATATATATATATATATATATATATATATATATATATATATATATATATATATATATGTAGCAGGGCCGGTGCCAACACAGGGCAAACTTGGGCAATTGCCAGGGCAACTGGCACCTTCAGGGGCCCACTCAGGCTCACACTTGGCCATAGTATTATTTTACAGTGGACCCAAACCACCAAATGTCAGGTGTTGTATGCAGACCTACTCATGGCTGGCAACAGAAACAGGGGATGGTCAGCAACAATGGAAAAGATGGCAGGGAATGGAGGGCAATTGATGGAAGCTCAGAAGGTGGCGAGAACCAGGTGACATCTGACAGCAATGATGGAGTCTTTAGTGGCAGTGGACCAAGCGGATGCTTGGTGGCAGTAGAGAATGCAACAATTAGAGGACTTGCTATAAGGACTGGAGGGCGATCAGCAGCAGCAGATGACCCATATGTGGTAGCGGGGCTGAAAGGTGACGTCATGTGACACACTACTTGAGGGGACAATATGCCTGTGGTCACAGGCAGTGGGAGTCGGTGGCTGCGGCATAACTACAGGGGGTGCAAACGTAGCATCTGCATGAGGTCAGGTGGCCCCGCAATCGTTGCTCCTCCACCATTTTCTGCTCACCTGGCGCCTCGTCCAGAAAGGAAATGTCGTTCGTATCGTCGTTTTCTTAGAAAATAAATCTTGTTTTCACAATACAATATCAAATGCCCCCCGAAAAAACAAAAAGGGAAGGGGGGGCAATTTGTGGATTCTGCTGGGTTGTTCTTCAGCGCTTCACCGTTTGATAAACCGTTTGAAAAGGTGACATTATGTGACACACTTACTTTAGGTCCCACTAAGACTCTTTTGCCTTAGGACCCCACAAACCTGGAGCCAGCCCCGCCACTTGGAGGCCGATTCATTAATAGCGCCAGGCAGCAACAGATGAGCGCCAGTAGCGTGATTTTCACAGCGCCAGCTAGTATTCGCTGTGCTTGGCCGTAGTTCGCTTGTTGACAGCGACTCAGTCGGTGTGCGTTAATGTTGAATACGTGGTTAGGAGTCGCTGTTTGACAGGTTCCGCGCTGTATGGGTGCGCATGACAGCGAATGGCCAGAGCGAACGGCTCCCTGCATATTTATTAACAAATCACGCTCAAAAAATTCTCGCGCTGTGAAATGCTTGTTTAAACCCCAGAGCGCTGGTGGCGATGGGTTAAAAGTAGTTTTTAACCCCCAAACAAGCATATTTTTTGATTTAAAAATTAATAAAGTTTTTCTAAACACTTTGTAATATGAATACATTAATATCAGACCTGTAATATCAATTCTGCACAAATATATATATATTTTTTTTTAACCTTAAAAAAAAAATCTAACATTGCCGAAGTGGTCACAGAAATGTTGCCATTTAAAAAAAAAAAAAACATTATTATAAATTAATTATGAATATTTCAAGATTGCTCCATTGAAATGCATTGGAGAGCGCCAGGTAGCGAGAGGTCATACCTGGCGCTGTGATGGGATTAGCAGCGGCGCTGTTCGTTGCAGTCGGCTACATGATGAATCCCGCGCTAGCTGACGCTCTCGCCGGCGCTAGCCTCATTTAGCGTGATAAATGCGTGATTGTGTCCGCTGCCTGGCGTTCTGGAGTCGGTAGCCGCCGATAGCTGGCGCTACCTGGCGCTAGTGAGACACTACCTGGCGCTATCCCTTGATAAATAAGGCCCATAGTATCAGACTCTGGATGATATATATTGGGTGTTTAGATTCATTTAACTAAGAAATTAATGGGGATCATTAATTTCTTTGTTACAATATGATAATATGCATATTGTGGGAATTATACCCTTTATAAGATATATATATATATATATCTAATCTCACAGAGACCGGATGTGGGCAGGTCTTAGCAGACACTCCCACGAGGCGGGGACTTCTGGCCACTCCCCCTAGTGTTCAATAGATTAGGAAGCTGGGTGCAGGAGCAGAGGGCACAATGGATGGACCCCTTCAACCATGATGGCCATGAAACCATAAGTCCCTCTATCTGTCTCTGCATTATCTATTCTCTATTATAACATTTATTGCACTGTAACTAATGTATATGAAACAACTGCTTATATCTAAAATTATCTGGGAAACTTCATGAAAATATTGGCCTCAATTCAATAAAGGTAGAAAAAAATTCTCATGGTAGTAAAAGATTCAATTCATGAGATAAAAGCCTGAGAATGTCACTGTTGCTGAATCACTAGATAAAAAGACAATGAAAGTCAATGGCAGTTTTTTTACTCCTAAGAAAAGTAGAGACCTGTTTCCTCCTTTCTACACTGTAGTAAAAGCTGCCATTGACTTTCATTGTCTTTTTATCTAGTGATTCAGTAACAGTGACAGTCTCAGGCTTTTTTCTCCTGAATCGAATTTTTTACTACCATGAGAATTTTTTTTTACCTTTATTGAATCAAGGCCATTGGGTTAAAGAAGGTTATTTACTGTGTTGGTAAATTGTGTGTGTGGTGGATAATTTCACACAATAGTTTGTAGTTGTAAAGTATTTAAGGTATTAAATATATTTCTTCTTGGGACATTTCACTGGATGTATGGGGACGACCTCAGTGACCATTGGTTTGTATCAGATCAGTGGAGGCTGGGCTGATATGATTATTAGTATTTGCGATGTTAATAGTATTAAAGGAGCAGTATCGCGTATTTTTCTTGGTGACTTATATTTAAATGGTATTTTGAATGTAGGTAAGTGTTGGAGTAAGAATTACAAATGTAGAAAAAAATGATGTGTGTGTTGAGCAGCTGGAGACTAATAGCTCACATTTATGTCTGCTGAGTGTCGGGTCCCAACACTCTGGCCTGTTCCATGCTGAGGAGAGGGGGGAAACAATGTAACAAAGTATCAGCTGTTCAGTGCTGGCAGCCGTCCAGCATCAGATAACAACATTGCAACATTGCCTGGCCAGAACTTATATATCTAAAACCGAGAGAAAAGCTCTAGAAGTCATTTAGCTGATTTTGACAGTTTTCCCTTCATGTTGGCTCTGCTGCAGAATCTTTCAGTTTACCATTTTCTCTTTCATATTCTTATTTTTTATTTTTCCATATGATCTTTCTTTCAGCTTTGTGTGTTTTGAGCAAAGCCCAACCCAGGATTTTCTGTTTTGTGCCCCTAGGGGCATCCCGACTTGGGATGCCCTGATATGTGAAATCCCCAAGTTCGCCTGTGAAAACGTACCTTTCCCTGTCCCACAGCACATGCGCGGGCTCTCATCCAATCAGCTCTGTTTGCACGCAGATGGGGAGCCTGAGCAGTAACCTTCCTGGCCGCCCGGCCTGTCAAAATGACTATCTGCGTGAGCGCGCCAGAAAAATGGGGGGATCTGTGGTTATCCAGGGGTCGTTTCACACAGTGGGGCATCCCGATTTAGAATGCCCAAGGGGGAAGGTCAATGACCGGGTCTTATAGACTTCAGGGTCGGCAACTCAGGGTTTTGTTCCACTTTAATACCTTTAGATTTTCCTGCACAGTCATTCAAAGAAGAATTTCAGTTATTTTCAGTCAGTTTAGTTTATTTTGTATAGATTTTACACATTTGAGTCACCTGGTCTCATAACAAAAGCAGCACCTCACACACACACAGCCGTTACCACTGATTACAGTGTCAGCCTCTGAGGTAAAGTGTTGCTAGGAGACCAGTGGGCTAAATGAAGCAGCTCACTAAATACAACCCAGCAGATCCCCCTATTCAGCAAATGGACTGAGCCATTGTCATTATACAATTTAAAAGAAAGGCAGAAATTTTTTCCTTTTTCTATCGCCAGATTATTTATACACATGTTAGAAGCTACTGTGTGGCTATTTAATTATTTATCTTTTTTAATGCAAATTTCGCGATACTGCTCCTTTAATCTCTAGTAGAAATATTGGGGATTAATGTGCATCAAATATTAATTGGAATCATATTTTCCCCTATTTCACCTATACAATCTCCTCTCACCTTTTCCTGGCACCAGTCTTCTATGTTAGAGTAGGTGGAGCATTTGTGCAAATTACCTTTGCTGCAGGGGTCGGTGCACTTCTCACACTTTTGTACATTGCCTCTGATCACTTCCTGATTGCCCTGGGGGCAGAGCAGTGTGCAGGAAAACACTTCGGTGGCCAGGTAGTTATCTGAGGGACCGGAAAAAAACAAGCATGTCATTGATGTGGACTAGAAAACGTCTGCTTCCTCTAAGACAGACCTGGGCATCGTAAGGCCCCAGGGCCACATACGGCACTTTGGTTGGCTCTGACCGGCCTGCGAACAGCATTCCCTGTAAGGTGCGCTGCCGAACGCTGCCGCCGCTCAGTCCCGCCCACTGTCCGTGCAGTCTTGCCAGAAAAGATAGTGCCGGGTTTGAACAGCACTTTTGCCCCTCTGTAGTGAGTGTAATGTAGTGGGGGCGGGTGTGGATTAGAGCCTGCTCTCCTATTGGACAGCTCCCTCCTGCAGGTTTGGCTGTGGGCGGAGTTTCCCTTTACTGTGTGGCATGTGTCAGTCGCTGCGGAGCTGACGCCGGAGATGGAGGTTCTCCAGCCACTTGTCTGTGCCTCACGTCGCAGGCTGCTGGCACTTGTAGTCCACCAAATGTGTTACATGCCGCACGCAGCGCCTGATGGTGCATTGGCTCTGGTAGTCCATTTCTGGCCACACCAATGACCAATGGGAGGGCGGGGGGACCATGCTGCAAGGTGGGCAGCATTTCACACAGCCTTTTATCCAAGGCCGGTCACTGGTCTCTCCCCCCGGGCATCCCAAATCGGGATGCTCCACTTTTTGAAACCCTTTTTACTCAGTAGCAACGTGAAAAAAAGGCAGAACAAAACCCAGAGCGACCATTGTTCTTCCCCCTGGGTATCCCAGATCGGGATGCCCCACTGTGTGAAACCCTTGTTACTTAGTAGCAACTTGACAAATGGTGGACTCGCCCTTAAAGTGGAAATGGACCCAGAGTGGCCACTGGTCTTCCCCCTGGGCATCCCAGATCGGGGCTTTGTTCCGCTTTAAGGGAGGGAGTCTGACATTTTCATGTTGCTACTGAGTAAAAAAAGTTTCACACAGTGGGGCATCCCGATCTGGGATTTCCAGGGGGGAAGACCAGTGGCCGCTCTGGGTTTTGTTCTGCTTTATGTGAGGGAATCCGCAATTTTTCACATTGCTACCAAGTAAAAAGTGTGAGCAGCGCTGTGTTACTTTAATAATAATGTAAAGGAGGGGGGTTATTCCATCCTAACCTGATTTGGTCATGATGTTTTAAAGCAGACCAAAACCAATGTAACCCAGCCCTATAGAGTGTGAAGGAATCCAGGGCTGGTTAGAGGCATCATACCTCTGGGGCATCCCAATTTGTTCACCTTACTGGAAACACAAAATGTGGTTTATTAAATTACATTTTTTTGTAAGGCAACCTCACTTTTTCATTGTTTAACTATCACATATACTCGTCCCAGCTTGTCATAACTATAACATATACTGGTAGAAGCTTGTCATAACTATAACATACATATAACTATAGCATACATATAACTATAGCATACATATAACTATAGCATACATATAACTATAGCATACATATAACTATAGCATACATATAACTATAGCATACATATAACTATAACATACATATAACTATAACATACATATAACTATAGCATACATATAACTATAGCATACATATAACTATAGCATACATATAACTATAACATATACTCATAGCAGCTTGTCACACAATGCTATTTACTGCTTTTTATAAGGAAATACAATTAATATTATGCAGAATTGAGTTCAGCCCTTTGGCCTGACCCTCCACAATATTTTTAGTTTCTCATGTGGCCCCATGGAAAAAGTAATTGCCCCCCCCCCCCCCCCCCCCCGATCTAAGACCACAAAGACCACATCTTACAAGGACACTGTTCCACGCAGCTTGCTCCGAAAGTGTAACGTCCATTGGGGTTGTGAATGTATTCATAGGAGAGCGGGTCATACACCAATGGAGGCGGGCAGTGCTCCTCACATGTGCCGCTGTTATTAAAATATCGACACGCCTGTGAAGAGAAAATGCACCTGTAACATACAAATAGTGTGGAAATAATGGACCAGACTCTCTATGGCAGACCTGGGCATTGTACGGCCCCCGGGCCACATACGGCCCTTTGATTGGCTCTGACCGGCCCACGACCCGCTGCTCACTATGAGGCCTGGCTAAGATGGCGGCGTGAACAGTCGCATGTTAGCGGGGCTCCAGCAGAAATCCTGACCCACCTCATCCTGTAAGCGATTCCCGGGTGGTGAGCGGCTCCCCGGACCCCTGGTGTGCGGCTGAGCTGGCTGGCCGGTGATTCGGCGTCCCTCCGCTCATGCTGCCTGCAAGGGAGTGAGGAAGGGAGAACGCGCCAGACCTGACGAGCCGAGCGGCCGTTCGGCTGCGGCTTAAACCGGACCTTCACCCTGAATAAGAGCCTATCTTATATGTTTCCCCCACTGTACATACAGATTGCTCACATTAATCCGGACCTTCACCCTGAAGAAGAGCCTATCTTATATGTTTCCCACACCCTGTACATACAGATTGCACACATTAATCCCGTCCTTCACCCTGAATAAGAGCCTATCTTATATGTTTCCCCCACTCTGTACATACAGATTGCCCACATTAACCAGGACCTTCACCCTGAATAAGAGCCTATCTTATATGTTTCCCCCACTCTGTACATACAGATTGCCCACATTAACCAGGACCTTCACCCTGAATAAGAGCCTATCTTATATGTTTCCCCCACCCTGTACATACAGATTGCCCACAATAATCCGGACCTTCACCCTGAATAAGAGTCTATCTTATATGTTTGCCACACCCTGTACATACAGATTGCCCACAATAATCCGGACCTTCACCCTGTATAAGAGTCTATCTTATATGTTTCCCACACCCTGTACATACAGATTGCCCACAATAATCCGGACCTTCACCCTGAATAAGAGCCTATCTTATATGTTTCCCCCCTGTACATACAGATTGCCCACAATAATCCGGACCTTCACCCTGAATAAGAGCCTATCTTATATGTTTCCCACACCCTGTACATACAGATTGCCCACAATAATCCGGACCTTCACCCTGAATAGGAGCCTATCTTATATGTTTCCCACACCCTGTACATACAGATTGCTCACATTAATCCGGACCTTCACCCTGAATAAGAGTCTATCTTATATGTTTCCCCACCCTGTACATACAGATTGCCCACATTAATCCGGACCTTCACCCTGAATAAGAGCCTATCTTATATGCCCCCCCCCCCGTACATACAGATTGCTCACATTAAAAATCACCTTACCTGCATCTACTGCATGTTATGAGCCTTTAAACATCCAAGATGGCGGCTCATGGAACATCAGGCAGCCTGCAAACAGGAAGTGCCTTCTGACTGTGCCACTCTGCATTCTGAGATTGCTGTCCTTTCCCTGACCCCAGCTCTGCTCTGTCTAAGCAAAGCACAGCTATAACCCGCCCCCCTGTACTTTATCCCGCTCTCCTCTCCTCAGTAAGTGTGATGCTTCTGAGTCAAGATGGCGGCGCGCGTATCCTGGAGTCCTGAACAGAGTTGTAGCCCGATGGGGGAAAGAATAATAAGTAAGCAAATAAAAACTTAAAATATATTAATTTTAGATGCTGGGGAATAGCTGTTTTAAGGGTTTGGGCTTTTCATTAAATCATGGTGAAGGTCCGGTTTAAGTGATCGCCTGGGCCGCACAAGTACAGTGCAGGAGGCGCCGAAACGCTGCAAAGAGGGACGGGCGGGCGCCCGACAGTGAAAAAGAGCCCAACCAGGGGAGGAGAAGGAGGTAGGTTTTTTTTTTTTTTTTTTTTTTTTTGTATGGCAACCTCCCTTTTTCATTGTTTAACTATAACATATACACGTAGCAGCTTGTCACACAATGCTATTTACTGCTTTTTATAAAGAAATACAATTATATTATGCAGAATTCAGTTCAGCCCTTTGGCCCGGCCCTCCACAATATTTTTAGTTTCTCATGTGGCCCCATGGAAAAAAATAATTGCCCCCCCCCTGATCTATGTCATTCAGGGCTGGCTCCAGGTTTATGTGGGTCCTTGAGTCTCAATGGGCCTCTTTGCGCCGTGTTGTGACACATGGTGGTAAAGCTGCAGATGTGGTGGATATTGCTCCTTGTTGCAGTTCCCCCCTAAAGTGGACCAACACCCAGCTGGATCGGCACAGGAATCTATAATCCCCCCCCCCCCCCCCGCTGTGTGAAACCCCCCAGGACGCCCGCTAACATTACCTGAATACCGGTCCAACGGCGCATGCGCGGGCTGCGGCCGCATCTCACGCTTCTCTCTAGCAGGGCGCGCTCCCTGTTAAAGTGGACCAACACCCAGGATTTTGACTATCCTGGGTTTTGGTCCACTTCGGTGGGGCACCCCGATCGGGCCCCGCTGTCTGAAACCCCCCAAAAAGCCCCAAAAAACTCACCTCTCCCCGCTCCCACGTGACCGCACCAGCCAATCACAGCGCTCAGAGCCGCTGTGGTATGCGCGTCCAAGGCCGCTTGGACGCGCATACCAGCTCAGCTGGCTCTGAGCGCTGGAGGCCGCGTCTCGCGCTTCCCTCTAACAGGGAGCGCGCCTGCACCGGCCATTCACAAACGGCCGGCGCGGGTGCGCGCCCTGCTAGAGGGAAGCGCGAGACGCGGCCGCGGCTCGCGCTGATGGAACGGGGCTGAGGTAAGGTTTGTGGGCCTCCTGGGGGGATTTCGGATGCCCCGCGGGGAGGGATCTGATCGGTCCGGGAATCTTATAGATTTCCGGGCCGATCCCCCCTGGGTGTCGGTCCACTTTAAGAGGGAAGCGCAAGATGCGTCCGCCAGTGTGCTTGAAGCCGCTTTGACGTGCACACCTCAGCACGCTGATTGGACGAGCGGCACAATCGGGGTGCCCCGGGGGGAACAAAACCCAGGATTGTCGAAATCCTGGATTTTGGTCCACTTTAACAATGATCCCTCACTTGGCTACCAAAATACAAAAGCAAACAAAACAGAGCACATGCCCTTTATTTTGTCAGTAGTCATGCTGTTCACAATGAGAGGAAATCACAGTTCCAGATACACTTGATCTCACCAGACAGTCGGAGCTTCTAGGTCCTATACAGCCGGCAGCACACTGCTCATGACAACAGTCGGTGGAATGGCTCCCTTTACACCGGTGGCATCCATTGTGGCATATAATGCGGGTCACTGAAAGGGAAAAGGCTGCAGGGTCACAGAGAGCCTGTGACTATGGTAAATGCATCACAAAGATCAGCATTGGAGCCCAATCTCTTACCCTGGCCACCTCTCCTTGCACTTCTGTTGCCATATTGCTTTTTTAATACATTTTTTTTAATGCATAGATGGCCATTGGAATTCGTCTTCCGCATTTAACCCATCCGTGCAGCGGTGCGGTGGGCTGCCCTAATTACAGCGCCCGGGGAGCAGTTGGGGGGTTAGTTGCCTTGCTCAAGAGCACTTCAGTCATGTCTCAGGACCGGGATTTGAACCTACCACCCTCCGGCTACAAGTCCGCTCCCTTACCTCTAGGCCACAACTGCCCCAACTGCTGTGTGCTAGAATGCATGCAACACAAATGGCTGCACATACAGTATATGGGAAAATAACAGGCAACGTCTTCAGTGTGTTGTGACTACACTGTGCAATGTAGAGAAAGGTGCCAACAGAACCTAAACCCGAGTGAAGCCATACAATTTAGTTTAAACCTATTTCAGGCGATTACAACAACAAACTATATATAACGTATTCCCCTTTGCTTTTGTTCCAAAATGTCATATTCACTTAGCAATGTGAGCATAGCTGGGAGCAGTGTATGACAGGAGGGGTCCTATAACAAAGTCTCTGGAACACTGGCATAGTAATAGGAGCACGGCCGGGATCATGTATGACAAGAGGGATCTTATAATAAAGTCTCTGGAACACTGGCATAGTAATAGGAGCACGGCCGGGATCATGTATGACAAGAGGGATCTTATAATAAAGTCTCTGGAACACTGGCATAGTAATAGGAGCACGGCCGGGATCATGTATGACAAGAGGGATCTTATAATAAAATCTCTGGAACACTGGCATAGTAATAGGAGCACGGCCGGGATCATTTATGACAAGAGGGATCTTATAATAAAATCTCTTGGGTACACTGGTATAGCAATGTGAGCATAGCTGGGAGCAGTGTATGACAGGAGGGGTCTCTGGAACACTGGCGTAGTAATAGGAGCACGGCCGGGATCATGTATAACAAGAGGGATCTTATAATAAAATCTCTGGAACACTGGCATAGTAATAGGAGCACGGCCGGGATCATGTATAACAAGAGGGATCTTATAATAAGGATCTTATAATAAAATCTCTGGAACACTGGCATAGTAATAGGAGCACAGCTGGGGGCAGTGTATGGCAGGAGGAGTCCTGTAATAAAATCTCCCTTCAAGATCATTTTGCAAATGTGGGCCAACAGAGACCTCTGTATTTAATCCGATTGGCTGACTGGCTTACAGGGTTGAGTGCTCTAGTAACGTAGTAGTATGTAAGGATGAATACAGACTTTAGTCCATCCAGTTCAGCCCATTTATCCCCTTCCAGTGGTCTAGTAGCCATAGCTGGTATTGTTATTACATGCAAGGAGGGCATCCCGGCCACTATAGATCTCCTTCCAGTGGTCTAGTAGCCATAGCTGGAAATGTTATTACATGCCAGGAGGGCATCCCGGCCACTATAGATCTCCTTCCAGTGGTCTAGTAGCCATAGCTGGAAATGTTATTACATGCCAGGAGGGCATCCCGGCCACTATAGATCTCCTTCCAGTGGTCTAGTAGCCATAGCTGGAAATGTTATTACATGCCAGGAGGGCATCCTGGCCACTATAGATCTCCTTCCAGTGGTCTAGTAGCCATAGCTGGAAATGTTATTACATGCCAGGAGGGCATCCTGGCCACTATAGATCTCCTTCCAGTGGTCTAGTAGCCATAGCTGGTATTGTTATTACATGCCAGGAAGGCATCCCGGCCACTATAGATCTCCTTCCAGTGGTCTA
This sequence comes from Gastrophryne carolinensis, assembly GCA_027917425.1. NCBI lineage: Eukaryota > Metazoa > Chordata > Amphibia > Anura > Microhylidae > Gastrophryne > Gastrophryne carolinensis. The sequence continues at coordinate 172,749,084 of CM051243.1, forward strand.
GTAGCCATAGCTGGAAATGTTATTACATGCCAGGAGGGCATCCCGGACACTATAGATCTCCTTCCAGTGGTCTAGTAGCCATAGCTGGTAATGTTATTACAGGCCAGGAAGGCATAAAGGCCACTTTTGAACGTTTTTACTGTATCCTATAACTACCTCCTCTGGCAGCGAGTTCCATAGTCTCACTGCTCTTACAGAGAAGAATCCCCTCCTATGTCGGTGGAGAAAGCACCTTTCCTCTAACCTTAGTGGATGCCCCCGGGTTATGGTTACACTCCGGGGTATAAATAGATTGTGGGACAGATCTTTGTATTGACCCCGAATATATTTATACATAGTTATTAGATCACCCCTCAGGCGTCTTGTTTTCTAAACTAAATAAACCTAACTCTGGCTCCTAGCACACCCCCTTCAATTTTTAAAAGGAACGAAAATTAATTTTGACTTTAGATCTGCATGCAGCTGAGCATCCAAGAGTGTGACTTAGTATGACTGAGTTTTTATTCATTGCTTTCAGACATATTCTGCATTAAAAGCATATCCAAAAAAAAAATAAACATAAATAAAAAAAGACAGAAGCTACTCACAGATCTGACAGTTGTCTGCGCTCTCTCCCCAGCACGATCCTTTCACTCCTGATGGCAATGTGCCACAACTGCTGGAGCAAGCCGGACCTTTCAAAGTAAACAGTAACAACTATCAGCAATCGATCTATAGACCAGAGGTATTCAACCACGTCTTGTAAAGGTCCATTTAAAGGCATCCGGTGAGAGGTGAAGGTCCGGGCGGAGGGCTGTTGTGGAGGGGGGGGGGTGGGGGGGATAGTTAGAAATCAGCGCACTGGGGGAGGGGCTATAGATTCCCCAGGCAAAACTAAAAAAAGGCTGCTTGCCCTCGCTGGGCTGGATGGGGCACACAATCTAAATCTAAAAGATTCCAGGGCCCGCTGCTGGCAATCACCCGGGGCGATCTGAATTGGGTTGCCCCACTGTGGGAGATCCCAGATCCTGCTGGCTTTCCCTGGGTGCATCCCAAATCAGGATGCTGTGTAAAACCCCCCAGGGCACCAATAAACAATTACCTTTCCCCAGTCCAACAGCGCATGTGCAGAGTCTCATCCAATCAGAACCATTGCTCTGATTGTTTACAATGGGGAGCACCCACTGCTGAATTCCATGCCTCCCCCAGCAGCGTGCGTGTGCTCCTGCCCTAGCCATTCAGATCGACTGGGGCAGAATCGCTCTTGCTTCCCATTGAAAGCAATCAGAGCCCTTCGATGAAGGATGTGAAGACGGCAAAGGGCTCTGATTGGACAAAGCCCACACATGCGCCGATGGAGAGGGGAGTTTTACTGGGCGAACTGGGGGGTCCACACCCACTATATACCAATTTGAAATGCCCCAGGGACAGGAAACAAAATCCAGCAATGTCAAATTCATGGGTTTTGTTCTGCTTTAAAGCAGACCTTCACTCTGAATAAGAGTCTATCTTATATGTTTCCCCCACCCTGTACATACAGATTGCCCACATTAATCCGGACCGTCACCCTGAATAAGAGCCTATCTTATATGTTTCCCACACCCTGTACATACAGATTGCTCACATTAATCCGGACCTTCACTCTGAATAAGAGTCTATCTTATATGTTTCCACACCCTGTACATACAGATTGCTCACATTAAAATTCATCCTACCTGCATCTACTGCATGTTATGAGCCTTTAAACATCCAAGATGGCAGCTCATGGAACGTCAGGCAGCCTGCAAACAGGAAGTGCCTTCTGACTGTGCAGCTCTGCAGTCTGGGATTGCTGACCTTTTCCTAACCCTAGCTTTGCTCTGTCTGAGCAAAGCACAACTATAACCCGCCCCCCTGTACTTTATCCCTCTCCTCTCCTCAGTAAGTGTGATGCTTCTGAGTCAAGATGGCGGCGCCCGTATCCTAAAGTCCTGAAAAGAGTTGCAGCCCAGTGGGGGAAAGAATAATAAGTGACTAAAAACTTAAAATATAAAATAACTTTAGATGCTGGGGAATAGTTTTTTAAGGGTTTGGGCTTTTCAATCAATCATGGTGAAGGTCCAGTTTAAATAACAATTACCTCCCCTCCTCACTCTTCAGTAGTGGATGCATCCTGACTGCCAGGTGTGTGAGGAGACATGGCTGCTGCCGCAGGGATCAGGTAAGTATTCTGAGTTTCAGAGGGGTGAAGGGTCAGCAATATTTGTTCAGGCCTTGTTCTGCTATAAAACCTTATTGTGAATAAGACCAAACTCGTTCATGTGTCTGGTCACAGTCCTGTGATTTCAGTTAGTCATCAGCATTTATGAGGTCCTCAAAAAACTATGAACTTTTCGATCTGCTACCAGCCACAAAAGCCAAACAAACCGGCTGCTGATGTTGGTAGCTGCAAAACCTTCAGCCGGATTAATCCGGGTGCGTTTGGTAAAGGTCCACCTATGGTTTATAGACCCAACTCACATTGGCGGCTGCCATTCTGCAGGATAACGTCCCTTCGATAGGCATTGTTCCCGCTCAAGATGTCGTCCCAGTTGATGGTTTGATGAAAGCATAGCTGTGTGTTATTCTCCATCAGCACGCCCCCTTTTAGGATCTCTGAAAGATGACAGGGAGGGAAATGTATTGTGAAGGGTCAGAAAAACAATAATAGAGACAGAAAATACCATTTTGTGAATACTCACCTGTAAAATTATTAGAAGTATGTCACACACCCCGATTCTGATAGTCATTACACTTGGGTTATACTCACCTGTAGATGGCGATCTTGCAGAGATGTCAATAAAAAAGGAAGACCCTCCCAGTCCATAAATACCTGGGACCTCCCACTCATTCCCCAGTATTAAAACAGCATAAGGAAAACAAAGGGACCAGGAAGAGCCAAAATAACCAGTAACAGTAAGAAAGGTTCACCATATAAAGGATCCAGAATACCAAAGGGCGGGTGAAGCGGGGTGTGTGACATACTTATAATACCCATTTTACAGGTGAGTATTCACAAAATGGTATTATTCTAAGTATGTCACACACCCTGCTTCAGATAGTCATTACACTTGGGACATCCAATAGCAGTGTCCATAAAGGGTGGGGATCCAAAACAAGGCAATAATGCACAAACTTAAACCACTGCAGCCTGCAGAACTTTGCGGCCAAAAACAGCATCCGCTGAGGCCCGCACATCAACCTTGTAAAACTTGGAAAAAGTGTGAACCGAAGACCAAGTAGCAGCCTTACAAACTTGTTCAACAGAGGCCTGGTGCTGGAAAGCCCAGGAAGCCCCAACAGCACGAGTAGAATGAGCAGTAACACGAAAAGGGGGAACCTTCCCCTTGGCAGAATAGGCCCCAACAATGGCCTGACGAATCCACTTACTAATGGAAGACTTGGCGAGCGCCAAACCTTTCCTGGGCCCGGAGGGCACCACGAACAAAGCATCCGTCTTATGAAAGGAAGAAGTAGTCACCAAATAGCACTTCACACAGCGAACCACATCCAAAAAATGCAAGACCCTCTCCTTGTCATTGCTGAGCTTAGGACACAAGGAAGGTAGAACAATGTCCTGATTAAGATGAAAGGCAGAAACCACTTTAGGAAGGAAATCTGGCTTTAAGCGGAAAACAACCTTGTCCTGATGCCTCTCAAAGTTCGGGACCTGAATGGACAAAGCCGCCAACTCCGATACACGCCAAACGGAAGTGATGGCAACCAAAAAATGCAACCTTCTGAGTAAGCGTAGAAAGAGCAATATCCTGCAAAGGCTCAAAAGGAGGACCCTGAAGAGCAGAAAGGACCAAATTCAAATCCCAAACTGGGAGCAAAGGCTTCCTAGGAGGCCGCACATGCGTAACCCCCTGGAAAAAGGTCTTAACCAGAGGATGAAGAGCAAAAGATCTTTGAAAGAAAACCGCCAGGGCAGAAACCTGCCCTTTCAATGTACTAAGCTGGAACCCCAAATCCAGACCATGTTTCAGAAATTCCAAAATCCTAGGGATAGAAAACACCCTGCAAGGCAAGGTCCTGGCCTCACACAAATCAATATAAGACCTCCAAGTCCTATAATAGATGGTAGAGGAAGACCTCTTCCTAGCGCTAACAAGAGTCTGAATCACAGCATCAGAAAGACCTTCTTCCCTTAAGATGGAGTTTTCAGCAGCCACGCCGTCAAAGCCAGCGTTGGTAAATGGGGGTAGAGCAGTTGACCTTGAGTGAGCAGATCCGGCAGAAGGGGCAGATCTAACTGATCCACCGCCAACCGCACAACGTCTGCGAACCAAACCTGCCGTGGCCATCTTGGAGCCACCAGGATTGCTAGCGCCCCTTCTAGAACCAGTTTGCGCACCACCTTGCCCGCCATAGGGAAAGGAGGGAACAAGTAAAGGAACCCCAGATCCCTCCAGCTCAGAGACATGGCATCCACTGCCAGAGCCAGAGAATCCAGAGAGAGACACAAATGCCGGAAGCTTGTGATTGTGCCGAGAGGCAAAGAGGTCCACCTCCGGAGTCCCCCACCTGTGGCAAAGTGAACGAAACACCTTGGGACTGAGAGACCATTCCCCCAGGCGAGATGAGAGCCTGCTCAGAGAGTCTGCCTCCGTGTTCTCCACTCCCGGAATGTAAACTTTCAAAATGCACGGAACATTGCTCTCCGCCCAGGCCAGAATCAAGGACACTTCCCTGAGGGCACTCCTGCTGCGAGTCCCTCCCTGGTGATTGATGTAGGCGACTGCCGTCCGATTGTCCGACCAAACCTGAACCGGTAAGCCCTGTAACTGATGAGTCAAGCGAGACAGAACCAACCTGATGGCTCTCAGCTCCAGAACATTGATGGAATTGTGAGCCTCCTGAGGCCCCCACAGCCGAAACTCTCCAGAGTGAATACCACAGTCCTGGTGTCTAGCTCCGCCTGACTGAGCAAAGACGCCATGATGAGAAGATCGTCCAGATATGGCACGATGCGGATACCCCGGGCTCTGAGGATGGCCATCACCCCCGCCAACACCTTGGTGAAAACCCTTGGAGCCGAGGTAAGGCCGAACGGAAGAGCCACAAACTGAAAATGTCGATTTTCTACAAAGAACCTGAGAAATCTCTGGTGTGCCGGAAAGATTGGAATATGCAGATAAGCATCCTTGATGTCTATGGACGTCATGAAGTCCCCCTGACGAAGTGAGTAGATGGCTGAACGCAGAGTTTCCATGCGGAACTTCCGGGGATGGATGAACCTGTTGAGTAACTTCAGATCCAGAATGGGACGAACGGATCAGTCCTTCTTGGGCACCGTGAACAGATTGGAATAGTAGCCCAGGCCCCGGTCCGAGGGAGGCACCGGGCAAATGACAGCCATGTCCAGAAGATTTGCTACTGCCGCCCGGAGCCCCTGCGCGGCCAGAGGATCTGAAGGCACCCGAGACCTGAAGAATCTGGGAGGGGGCCGGAACTCGAACTCCAGCTTGTAACCGGAAGATACCACTTCCCGAATCCATCTGTCCAAGACCTCTTGGACCCAGACCCGGGAGAAGAGTTGCAGCCGTCCCCCCACCCGCAAGGGTGAGGGCGCCCCCTCATTGCTGAGCCGGCTTGGCAGGGGCTTTAGGCTTAGAGCCCCAGCTGTGTCCTGGACGGGCACGACCCCTGCCCCGGTTCCAGGAATCACCTCTGGAGGAGGAGAAGACCAATCCCCTGCCAACTCTGGCCCTACGAAAGGAAGGAGTGAAGGAAGCCGCCCCCCGAAAGGGACGACGCTGCCTCTACGCTGAGGTAACTTACCACCCTTTGCAACCGAATCCAATTTTTCTCCAAAGAGCCGCAACCCCACAAAGGGAAGGGCCGTAAGCGATTTTTTGGACACAAAATCAGCCGCCCACTGGCGCAACCAAACCGACCACCGGATAGCCACAAGCAAGGCGAAGTTCTACTACACATAACCATTGTGTCATCCAAGGCGGCTAGTACACATGAAAAAACACCTGGAAGTCGAGTAGGCCTCTCCCATTCCTTGAGAATAATGTCATCAAAATGCTTTTGATAAGGGAATTCCAAGCGCTGCTTGGTCGCCTCAAAGAACTCCCCCTTTTGCAGAGGAGCCGCTTCAGAAGAAATAGCCAAGACCTCAAACATATGAGCCAGGACTTTAGAGGTATCCAAAGAATCCCCCTGACCCTGCTCGGTATCAGCACCAACAAACTGCTAATCATCAGACCCATCCGGCTCCTCAAACAGCTCCCCTTCCTCTAGCGGGGAGCAATCGGACCAGTCCAGACAGTCAACTCGCGGCTGTAGACAAATGTTTTCTCTAAGCCGGGGCCTTTCTGGCAACAGCACTAGAAAACAATTTTTCAAGATTGGCCAATCTGGCGCACACCTCAGAATGCGACTCCCCACCCATGACAACATCACATGGGGTACGGATCAGACGGGGGGGGAGTAGGAGAAGAGACCGGCGGAGCAGAACCAGACGCTGGAAATCCGGACTGCCGCGTAATAGTCCGCTGCGCACATGGTACACAAAGAAATACATCATCCCCCGAAAGGGATACCCCACACCCCAAACACTGCCTGGATTGCCCCAAGGGGAGCCCAAGTCCCGTATCCGGGGAAGCCTCCATATGGTGATTTTTTATATAATTAGTCACAATGACCAGAGGGAATTACGCAGTAAATGCTACCCGGGATGCCCCTTTAAGTCCCACGTGGGAGGAATTTCACAGAAACCAATTTTAAACCAGGGACCCCAGGACCGGGAGAACCCCCCTTTAATAGTAACAAGGGTCCACCTGGAAGACAAAAGACAGGCACAGCAATCAGACCCCATACAAGTAAATGTCCAATAATGTCAATAGACAAGCATTGCAGACAACCACACAGAGGGGCATGGATATAATACAAAACTAATGGGGGCCCCAAAGGCCACTCACCGACCAAAATGACAGCCGACCATCACACACGCACACAAGCGAAGGAAGGAAAAAGGCGCGTAAGCAGTGGTAGAAGGTGGGCAGGCCGGCGCGGTTCACGCGTCGCGCCCGGCCCCGTCCCTCCCCCGTCGCTCCCAGCCAGTAGCCGGGAACTAAACAGCGGCGCCAGCAGCACGGGGGCAAGCCGTAGGCGATCGCGCGAACGCCCAGCCCCGCCCCTCGCACCTGAGGGGAAGAAGCTTCCCCACCACCATCAGCGAAAAAGGCGGCCGGCGCTTAAGTACAGTAACAAAAGGCAAAGCACACACACACACTGTGATCAAGTGCCCACACAAACTCCACACATACAATAAAGGACCCAACAACATTTAAGCCTTCAAGGGACAAGGCCCCCCCCCCCCCCCCCCACTAAGGGTATCCGGGAGAGGGGGAATCCACGCTAGGGTGGAAGGCCAAGGAACAGGGCATCCCAAGCCGGGGTCACCAACCCGGCTAACCGCCTAACCCTTGGTATGGGGTCTCACGGTGGAGCGTAGCTCCTAAGCACCATAGGGTGCCGTCTACCGTTGTCCGAACCAGCAGCCTGCGCTGGGAGGCAAAGTAAAATCAGTTAAAAGGGATCCAGACAGAAATAGACCCAATAGAGGGGCCGGGAGTTACCCCGGCTACCTGCAAGGAGACATCCATCTTCTGACTTGCTCGCTGTCTGCAGAGATGAAAGACTGGGGGATGAGTGGGAGGCCCCAGGTATTTATGGACTGGGAGGGTCTTCCTTTTTTTATTGACATCTCTACAAGATCACCATCTACAAGTCAGTATAACCCAAGTGTAATGACTATCAGAAGCGGGGTGTGTGACATACTTAGAATATATCCAGCACTTACCCTGGTGCTACGACACACAGCTGATATTTGCTTTCCTAGCCGAGGGCTATTAAAGAGGACCTTTGGCCCCTTCCCTGTCCACCACCCTTCAATTCCAAAAATAATTCACCTGATCGCCACAATTCCCCTCCAATCCAGATGGGAGCAAGATTCCAGGGTCGACTGATGGCCTTAGCTGGGTGCTTCCTGAATCGGGATGCCCCGCTGTGTAAAACCCCCCAGAGCACCGATAAACATTCAACTTTCCCCGGCCCAACAGCGCGTGTGCAGGCTCTCGTCCAGTCAGAGTCGCTTGCTCAAATTACATGATTTGGCAAACGGCTCTGATTGTTGACAATGGGGAGTGCGCGCACCAGCATCCCCGGTGCTTTGCGAGCGCTCCCGCCGGGCATGCGGGGATATACTAGCGATGAGTGGCATCGCTAGTATAGCGCCCCCCCCCCCCCAGCTGCTGCAAGCAAGTCATGTGATCACTCTGCAAAGTGAAGTGAAATTGCTCATAGATTACTATGGGCAGTGTCTCACTGGGAATCACAAATCCCCCGCAGATCGCGGGTGAAACCAACCTCAATGACAGGCCTGTCACCAAATCCTTAAAGTGGACCAAAATCCAGGATTTTGACTATCCTAGGTTTTGGTCCTTTCTCCGGGGGCACCCTGATCGGGGGGGGGGGGGGGGTGAAGCTCCCCAGATCGCCCCCAAACCCAGCTCACCTCTCCCTGGTCCCACGGCGTGTCTAAGAGCAGCAGCTCTGATAGCTGCATCCTCTGCTTCCCTATAGCAGGGCACGTGCCCACGTCAGCCATTTGTTAATGGTCGGTGTGGGCACACTCCCTGTTAGAGGGAGGCGGAGGAGGCAGCCATCAGAGCCGCTGGTCGTAGACGCACTGTGGTACAGGGAAGAGGTGAGCTGGGCTTGGCGTCCTGGGGGGTTTCACACAGAGGGAAAAGTGGGAAAGGACCAAAACCCAGGTTAGTCAAAACTAGGTGGGTTTTGGTTCAGAGCAGCTGAAGCTGCTGCTGAGATTGGGCGATTGGCTTGTTCCTTAAGTGTCATCCACATCTACCTCCCAGAGTGCCTGTCCCTGCGGGGATTGTAGGAGAACCACAGCAAATAGACAAGTATATTTTTGTATTTATTGCCCGAATCAGGCTAAGCTAGATTGGTTGGAGGTCCTCTTTAACAAGATTGTACTTCCTATACCCCCACAGCATATGGTAATTCTGATTTTGTAATTCCCACTGCATCTCCCCTCGCCACAAGTCTGGCACAATCCTATACTTACCACTTCTGTGATCCATCAGAGGAGGCTGTCAGTTTGGTGGCAACCATTCAGGTTCACTAGGTGGAGAAGTACAGTCATGGTGTGCCCCTCCCACCAAGCAAATCTGATCGCCAGGGCCGACGTCAGCACCCGGTAAGGTGGGGCAGCTGCCGGGTCCTCCACCCTCCAGGGGGGGCCCACTTACAGGGCGGTCTTTGGAGTGTGCGATGGCGCTTGACTGGCAGCGGACTGGGAGGGCACCTCCACAGCTGGTGCCCACATCTCCTCGAATGGTGGGGCTCCACAAAACGGAGCATCTGGATTTAGATTTCCAGGGGAGGAAGTGCTGGGTTTTGTTCTGCTTTTAAGTTGCCCACCCCAGCTGATTTCCTATCCCTGGAGCTTCTCAATCTGTGATCCCTACTGTGTGAAACCCCTTGGGATCACTGGTATACCCACTATGCAAGCAATTACACCCCTGAGTTTTAGTCCACTTTACAGGGGCATCTCAATTTGGGATGCCCCTGTTTGTGAAATAACCCCCCTGGTTTGGCCGTTAAATCAAACTGGCGACCCCCACAGTGCATTCATCAGTTTGGAGAAAGTAATGAACAAGGGGGGGGGGGGGGGGTCACACACAGGGGCATCCAAAATCTAGATTCGTTTAGACTCCAAGGTCAGTTTTTAATGGGTTTGCACTACAAAGTAGACCAAAACTAGAATTTTGGTCCAAATAGCATGATCCTTGTGGGGCATCCAGATTTGGGACATCCCTCGGTGATGTGGCGCGACTCTTCACCACAAAGGGGCCCATTGAGACCATGCCGCCAAGGGCCCACATAAACCTGAAGCCGGCCCAAGGGCCCACATAAACCTGGAGCCGGCCCAAGGGCCCACATAAACCTGAAGCCGGCCCAAGGGCCCACATAAACCTGAAGCTGGCCCAAGGGCCCACATAAACCTGAAGCCGGCCCAAGGGCCCACATAAACCTGAAGCTGGCCCAAGGGCCCACATAAACCTGGAGCCGGCCCTGTTGCTGAATAGCTGCCATACGAGGAAACATGGCTGGCAGAGAAGGCAGACACAGTAGGGCTACCCGAATAAGCTTTTGCAACTTTACTCCATCTTTACGCCCTTTAGCATTTGTAAAAATATAAGGCCACTCTAATTTGAAGACCAACGTGTCAGGCTGAGAAGCTCAGCGCTCGGTCACGTTATGGTACCTTACCAACAAACAATACTGATATACAAGGTGCATATGGCTCTTAAGCGGCCTACTCACCAGTGAGGCTTCTCATGCGGAGTTCTCGGAGGCCGGCGCTTCCACCCAGTTGGGAGTTGGATAGTACAGCCAGAGCATAGCGGTCCTGGTAGAGCTGAGTGCCCCGTATTATGTGGAGCTTCTCCAGTGGAACATAACTCAGCAGGTTGTGCGCTATTAAAACATAGCCCTGCACTTCCTTTATGTTCTAAAATAAAAAAGATAAAATCAGTAAAAGGCATTTATATGTTTGCTACTGATCTAAGTAGCCTGCAGATGCTGCATGGAAAAAGTAAGGCCCTTATTTAACAAGGGATAGCACCAGGTAGCGAATGGTGAGCGAACGGTAATGACGGTCACCGCCACAAGAACGCCGGCTCCCCTCCGCAATCACACATTTATCAAGCCGATCCTGCTTAGCGACTGACAAGAGCGCCAGATAGCGAATCATTCATCATTATTCCAGCCTCACCCCACAGCGCCAGCGAGGGGATAGCGCCAGGTAGCGAATGGTGAGCGAACGCTAATGACGCTCACCGCCACGAGAACGCCGGCTCCCCTCCGCAATCACACATTTATCAAGCCGATCCTGCTTAGCGACTGAGATAGCGCCAGATAGCGAATCATTCATCATTATTCCAGCCTCACCCCACAGCGCCAGCGAGCGACCTTGAACAGCGACAGGTATGACCTCTCGCTACCTGGCGCTCTCCAATGCATTTCAATGGAGCAATCTTTAAATATTCATAATTAATTGCTATTATTATTATTAATTTTTTTTTTTTTTTTTAATGTCAAAAATTCTGTGACCACTTCTGCAATGTTAGATTTTTTTTTTAAGCTAAAAAAAAAAAAAAATCGGGCAGAATTGATATTACAGGTCTGATATTAATGTATTCATATTACAAAATGTTTTGAAAAACATGTTTTTTTTTTTTCCGAAAAATATGGTTGTTTGGGGGTTAAAAAACTACTTTAAACCCATCGCCGCCAGCGCTCTGGGGTTTAAACATGCATTTCACAGCGCGAGAATTTTTGGAGCGTGATTTGTTAATGAATATGCTGGGAGCCGTTCGCTATGGCCGTTCGCTGTCATGCGCTCCCATACAGCGCGGAACCTGTCAAACAGCGACTCATAACCCCGTATTCAACATTACCGCACACCGACTGAGTCGCTGTCAACAGCCGAACAACGGCCAAGCACAGCGAATACTAGCGGGCGCTGTGAAAATAACACTACTGTCGCTCATCTGTCGCTACCTGGCGCTATTAATGAATCAGCCTGCCCGTCTTTAGGAGTGAAGTAAAAGCAGGTGTAGGGTTTTCCTAGGCTCTTTACTAAAGCACTCAAGCAGATGTAGGTCTGACAGGGCCGCCCCTCCACACGCCTGCTCCATCTACTACCCTACACTACTACTATACCATGAATGGTGTGGGCGTACGGAGACGAGGACTTGTCTTGGAGGAGGTGGGGGGCGGGGGAGCTCTAAAGTCAGCAGAGTACTGGCAACAGTTCTGCACTTAGCAACCCTGTTCTGGAACTTTACATGGCCTGAAACTTGAAAGTTCATGTTCCGGCTCACCTCCCCCCACCTTATCCCTCCATGTGAACAATGTAAAGTGAGCCATTTCAAAGCATCTCAAAATATGATTATATGTATACCTTATGTATTCTAAGCAAAGCTTCCGACTTCTCTTTCATTCTTGAGTCGTGACTAAACTAGGAAGGGCTTTATAAGTCAAATCAATTCAAAGCATGCTCTGCTTTGGTCAGAAACAGCTGTGGGAGGGACCCCATGTGGCTCTGTCCTGGGTCCCATTCTTTTTAATATGTTTGTAAGTGACATAGGAGAAGGCTTGGTAGGAAAATTTTGTCTGTTTGCTGATGATACAAAGGTTAGTAATAGGGTGGATATTACAAAGGTTAGTAATAGGGTGGATATTCCTGGAGGTGTCTGCAACATGGAAAATGATTTACCTTTACTGGATAGATGGTCAAAACTGTGGAAACTAGAGTTTAATGTCTCTAAATGTAAAATCATGCACTTGGGTAGAAGGAATCCCTGCTCTGAGTACCGTATGGGCAGTACTGTGTTAGCCAGGACCTCGGAGGAGAGAGATTTAGGGGTACTGATCACTGATAGCTGCAAGATGAGTGGACAGTGTAGCCAGGCAGTGGGAAAAGCAAGCAGGATGCTCGGCTGCATAGCTCGAGGCATCACCAGTAGGAAGAGGGAGGTTGTGATGTATAGAGCCCTGGTGAGGCCACAGCTAGAATACTGTGTGCAGTTCTGGAGACCTCACCTGCAAAAAGACATTATTCAAATAGAACGTGTCCAAAGGCTGGCAACAAAAATGGTGGAAGGACTTAAACTTAAAACTTATCAGGAGAGACTTAAAGAAATTAATTTGTACAGTCTGGAGGAAAGAAGGGAGAGGGGGGACATGATGGAGACCTTTATATATGGGAAAGGATTGAATAAGGTTCAGGAGGGAAGTGTTTTTAAGAAGAAGCTTAATGATAGAACAAGGGGCACAACCTGAAGCTAGTCGGGGGGAAGATCAGGAGCAATGTTAGAAAATATTATTTTACAGAAAGAGTAGTAGATGCTGGGAACAAACTTCCAGCAGAGGTAGTTGAAAAATCAACAGTCAGTGAATTTAAACATGTCTGGGATAAGCCTCCATCTATCCTAAGATAAAGAGAACATACAGTATACACATAAGATACAGAGAACATACAGTATACACATAAGATAAAGAGAACATACAGTATACACATAAGATACAGAGAACATACAGTATACACATAAGATAAAGAGAACATACAGTATACACATAAGATACAGAGAACGTACAGTATACACATAAGATAAAGAGAACATACAGTATACACATAAGATAAAGAGAACATACAGTATACACATAAGATACAGAGAACATACAGTATATACATAAGATAAAGAGAACATACAGTATACACATAAGATACAGAGAACATACAGTATACACATAAGATACAGAGAACATACAGTATACACATAAGATACAGAGAACATACAGTATACACATAAGATACAGAGAACATACAGTATATACATAAGATAAAGAGAACATACAGTATACACATAAGATAAAGAGAACATACAGTATACACATAAGATACAGAGAACATACAGTATATACATAAGATACAGAGAACATACAGTATACACATAAGATACAGAGAACATACAGTATACACATAAGATAAAGAGAACATACAGTATACACATAAGATAAAGAGAACATACAGTATACACATAAGATACAGAGAACATACAGTATATACATAAGATAAAGAGAACATACAGTATATACATAAGATACAGAGAACATACAGTATACACATAAGATACAGAGAACATACAGTATACACATAAGATACAGAGAACATACAGTATACACATAAGATACAGAGAACATACAGTATATACATAAGGGCAGACTAGATGGAGCGTATGCTCTCCTTCTGCCATCACCCTTCTATGTTTCTAGAGGAATGAAATTGAAAAAAAAAGCTATATTTGGAAGTCTACTACGGCTTCTAACAGGCACTGCACTGCAGGAAATGCACGAGAGGCACAGATATTAGATGGGCTGCTGGTTGTCCCTTTAATGGCTGGGTTGCTGTGGTTCAGACATGCCAGTAGAGAACAGGACAATGTAAGCACAAATAAAAGGGGAGCTAAAGGTATCACAAAGTGTTGGTTGTTAAAGCGGACCTTCACCCTGAATAAGAGCCTATCTTATATGTTTCCCACACCCTGTACATACAGATTGTCCAAATTCTAAATCATCCTACCTGCATCTACTGCATGTTATGAGCCTTTAAACATCCAAGATGGCGGCTTATGGAAGCCGCCATCTTATCAGGCAGCCTGCAAACAGGAAGTGCCTCCTGACTGTGCTGCTCTGTATTCTGGGATTGCTGACCTTTACCTGACCCCAGCTCTGCTCTGTCTGAGCAAAGCACAGCTATAACCCGCCCCCCTGTACCTTATCCCACTCTCCTCTCCTCAGTAAGTGTGATGCTTCTGAGTCAAGATGGCGGCGCCCGTATCCTAAATTCCTGAACAGAGTTGCAGCCCAGTGGGAGAAAGAATAATAAGTTAGTGACTAAAAACGTAAAATATATTAATTTTAGATGCGGGGGAAGCGTTTTTTAAGAGTTTGGGCTTTTCATTAAATCACGCTGAAGGTCCGGCTTAAGTCCTTGTGGGGTGTTATATATTGCAATGTATACAGTTGAATTCACATTATTATGCACCAGCTAATTGCCAACGTAACCGCTGTGTGCAGCACGAACAGCAGCTGGACAGGCTGGGAGGGTCTCACTAAGGCCCTGGTAGGTTGCCACAGGTATCTGTAGCAATGCTGACCCAACACAACGATTGAGGTTACATAAGGGCAGACTAGATGGACCGTATGGTCTCCTTCCACCGTCAACCTTCTATGTTTCTATGAGGTGGTCCCCACAGATGATCAGTTGGGTTCAAGTCTGGGGAATAAGGGTTGTAGTACTTGGAAGTCTTGGTGATGCTCTTCCAACCACTTTCGGACTTTTCTGGCCTCACTGGAAAATCTGCCCCAGGAAAGACAGAATTGCATAGGTGTACATGATCTGCAAGGACAGACTGATGGCCAAATCAGAGGAGAGCACCTTCCACATGATTTGAGTAGACATTCTGTAGATCAGGGGTGGGCAATTATTTTATCCATGGGGCCACATGACAAACTAAAAATATTGTGTCGGGTCGGGCCAAAAGGCTGAACTCAATTCTGCAGAATATTAATTGTATTTCTTTATAAAAAGTAGTAAATTCTTTTGGAAACCCCTGCATTCAGCATCTACCTTTCTTTTTGTAGCAGACGTTTTGAGGGCTAAAGTCCTCTTGTGAAAAGGATCATGTGCACTTAGCTGACAACTGGAGGGGAGGGTGATACCGGTTGGTAGGATCCACAGAAAGGTGAGATATCGCCCCACAGATGTCAGCAGCTCACTCTTCCACCACACTGGGCAGAGCAAATGCAGCCCCACTTTCCTTACTCTCCTTCCCCTTAAGCTTAGCAGCAGCCCGAGGATGGCTTCCAGTCAGGGCACTTATGAGTCCCGCCCCTCCACCCAGGCAAGATGGCGCCGGAGCCTACCTCCTTCTCCTCCCCTGGTTGGGCTTTTCTTCACTGTCGGGGGCCCGTCCCTCTTTGCAGCGGATCGGCGCCTCCTGCACTGTACACAGTACTACAACCCTTATTCCCCAGACTTGAACCCAACTGATTATCTGTGGGACCACCTCATAGAAACATAGGTGATCACTTAAACCAGTCCTTCAGCGTGATTTCATGAAAAGCCCAAATTCTTAAAAAATTATTCCCCAGCATCTAAAATTAATATATTTTAAGTTTTTATTCACTTACTTATTATTCTTTCCCCCACTGGGCTGCAACTCTGTTCAGGACTCTAGGATACGGGCACCGCCATCTTAACTCAGAAGCATCACACACAGGAGAGGAGAGCGGGGTAAAGTGCAGGGGGCGGGGGTTATAGCTGTGCTTTGCACAGACAGAGCAGAGCTAGGGTCAGGAAAAGGACAGCAATCCCAGAATGCAGAGCGACACAGTCAGAAGACACTTCCTGTTTGTAGGCTGCCTGAAGCCCCATGGGCCGCCATCTTGGATGTTTAAAGTGGACCAACACCCAGGATTTTGACTATCCTGGGTTTTGGTCCACTTCGGTGGGGCACCCCGATCGGGGGTGCCCCGCTGTGTGAAACCCCCCAGAAAGCCCCGAAAACTCACCTCACCCCGCTCCCACGTGACTCGCTCGTCCAATTACCGGCAACGGACAAGCGAGAGGCAGCGACGGACAAGCAGAGCGCGTCCGCCGCCGCCGCCTCCCGTGTGTCCCTCTTACAGGGAGCACACCCGCGCCGGCCATTCACAAACGGCCAGCACTGGAGCGCGCCCTGCTAGAGGGACGCGCGGGAGGCGGCGGACGCGCATGCGCCGCTGGAACGTGGAAAAGGTAGGATTGTGGGCTTCCTGGGGGGTTTCACCCCACTGGACATCCCGATTTCGGATGCACCGCGGGGAGGGGGCCGATCCCCCCTGGGTGTTGGTCCACTTTAAAGGCTCAGACCTTGCAGTAGATGCAGGTAGGATGATTTTTAATGTGAGTAATCTATATGTACAGGGTGTGGGAAACATATAAGATAGGCTCTTATTCAGGGTGAAGGTCCGGATTAATGTGGGCAATCTGTATGTACAGGGTGGGAGAAACATATAAGATGGGCTCTTATTCAGGGTGAAGGTCCAGATTAATGTGAGCAATCTGTATGTACAGGGGGGAAACATATATAAGATAGACTCTTATTCAGGGTGAAGGTCCACTTTAAGCAGCAGTCGATCAGTGGTTATATCAGTGGTTCCCCTTTGGGATGCCTAATAATCTATACAGGTGATTATATTTTCATATTATTCTTTAATTGGTGAATAGAGTAGATTGATATGTTTATGAGTTGTTATGGTTGGGAATATTAATTCTTAACCCTTTCGCTGCCAGCCTACCTGCAGCATTTGCCACTCCCTGTTGCCAGACTGAGTTTGACTGTTTTGCGCTACACATGTTCAACTGTCATTTTCGAAGGGATTTCCAGGGATTTCCCAGGAAAATTATATATTGTTTTTTTCAACAGAGTCTGGGCTTTAACATGAAATGTCTTGTTTGTGTTTTTTAGGTGTATTCTCAACATTTTTGGGTGAAATGTGTGAAAAAAAATAAAAAAAATATATTTTTTTACAATTTGTAGAGTTTTTTTGTAATAAAAAATGTAAGTTTGTCAATAAAATCTTATTGCGTGAGAAACCCCAATTTCTCCCGCTTACAGCGATACCACATATGTATAGGTAGACACCCTTTCCTGCCCAGAAGCCTTTTATAGCTGCTGGATGACAAATGGTTAATTAAAAAAAAAAATGACATAGGGTCCCCCTTCCCGGGGAGGGGGACCCCATTTTTTTTTGGATTTTTAAGGGTTAAAAACCCTTAAAAATCCAAAAAAAAAAATGACGTGGGGTCCCCCTTACCCAAAGTAACCAGCCCGGGACCAGCTATGGGGGCTTGTAGGCACAGAGTGGGGGGGCCAGCTTTGGTGGCCCCCCCACCCTGCAGCCTACGAGCCCACATAGCCTATGTGGGCCCGGGCTCTTCTGCCCCCCCCTGGCCTTTGGGGAGGCAGGTAATGGGGGTGCGGGGGTTAATGGCAATGCCACCCCCCCAGCCATGTGAACTGGTATAAGGGGTCTCATGGACCCCTTACCAGCTCACAAAGGGTTAACTGTAAAAAAAAAAACACCACACAATAAAAAAAAGTATTTTATTAAAAAAAAATAATTTTTTTTTACTGTACTTACCTTCGATTGCAAGCTCTTGTCCCTCGCCGCTCAGCTGACAGATGCCTGTGATCGGCATCCAGAGAAGGAGAAGGCAGGAGATCAGAGGATCTCCTGTCACCTCCTTCCAGGGCACCGATCACCGGCATCTGAGAAGCTGAGAAAGCTGAAGCCGGTGATCGGGACCGGGATGACGTCATAAGCCCCGCCCCCAAGGGGGCGGGGCTTAGAGGCAAGATGGCGGTCGCCATCTTGAAGAAGAGAGGAGAGAGCCTCCCAGGCTCCCTCCTGAAGATCGGTAAGTCCTGGGGGGGGATCGGAGGCCCCCCAGGTGAAGAGGAGGGACAGCGGGAGCCAGCGCACATGGAGGTAAGTGAATGTCATTTTTTTTTTTTTTTTTTTTTTACAGTTAGCAGCTGCTGCTGCAGAAGCGGGGGCGGGGCGGCCTATTCCGGGGGCTCTCCTGGAGCCATCCGACCCCCCACGGGGGATCGGATGGCACCAAATTAAAGGGGAGACCCGGCCGGATCCAACAAGGGGTCAGGTGAGTATTTTTTATTTTTATTTTTTAAACTAGAAGCGATCAAAGTCAAGCACGTAACACCTACGGGCTTGGCACTTAAGGCCCAGCCAAGCCAGCACGTAGGTGTTACGTGCTTGGCAACAAAAGGGTTAATTGATTGTTTGACTGGGAGCACTTGCACTTTATAAATAAATAGATTTTATAGTGATCCGGATCATAGGCAGGATTTGCACATGCTCAGTTGCACTGTTGGAACTCTTTGTTGAATGATTTAGCACATATATATCTAGACATTTGATATCAGTTAGCGTGGTGAGACTCTCCCCATCGCCTAAACATTCTCCTGTGTGTTATTGTCCGATTTATGTGTTTTTAAGGGATTTTAATATGTTGAGTGTATTGTATGTAGTGATTATAAATATGAAATTAATAAAAATGCATTTTTGATCAATTTATGAGTTGAGAGCCTCCCTACATGCCTTTTTTTGTCCTTATTCATATTGTGACTCGACTGTGTACAGCAGGGGTACTCAACCCCTTCTTGTAAAGGTCCATTTAAAGGCATCCAGTGAAAGGTGAAGGTCGGGGTGGAGGGCTGTTGCGGGGGGGGAGGGTCAAAGATAAAGGCTAAACTAAAAACGGCTGCTTGTACCTTGCAATGCCACTTCCTGCCAGTGCAGTACTTCATATTCTTATTGCAGTGCCAGGGAGCCATGACACCGATAGGGAGAATAAGCACTACATCGCAGATCAAGGGGGCAGCTTTGAGCACGGCGACACAGAAGCAACTGAGTGCAGGGCTGTCAGGGCAGGGTCCAGAAATCTGGCACCGCCAGTTGAATATCGCTGGTGTACAGTATCGCTACACAACTGATAACAAGAAGATAACATTTCACAAACTGCGAGGCAGTTGGATCTCTGACCACCTGTTTAAATTATTTTCCCAAATGAAAAAGCCTGGATTTTGGCATCATTTTTTACATCGACATTAAAGTGGACCAATCAACAGGATTTTCACTATCTTGGTGATTGATCCCTGCCATGGGTTGAAACCCCCAGATCGCCCACTTTCACCGTTCCCTGTACCCACGGAGCATGTGCGGGCGCTCGTCCAATCAGCACTTTATGCGGCCCATACTAATTCGGGGGATAAAGCCGCAGATTTAAACTTTGTGCCGGCATGGGCGCCGACGGCCACATTACCAGCTCCCCTGTGGAGTACGTGCTCCTGGTCTATCTGAATGCCTGGGCGCAGGGAGCGCGTACAGCTGCAGAGAAGCAGGGAATGCAGCTGCCGGGTCCAGGTTAGATCACCGGTGCCCCAGGGGGTATCCAGTGAGGGATGCTCTGGGGGTAGGCTAGCGGACGGTCCAGGAATCTTTTGGATTCCGGGCAGGCCACAGGGGGTGATTGGTCCACTTTAAAGGTCCTGTCCAGGTGGAAAAAAAAAATACAATTCTGTGAGTACTCACCTGTAGAATTGTTTTTACTATGCACAGCACGGCCTGTTTCATGTAGTCCTTACGTCTGGGTATTCCGCCACAAGGTGGCGCAGTGTACTGCAGAAAAATTGTGGCTCCTCCCGGCCCCATATAAAAACCGAAATCACCCATAGACCTCCATTGTTGAAAAGCAGTTATACAAGAAGCCGGGAGGTAATAAAGGTAAAAAGTAACCTCACAACTAACTTTGGAACAAATCACCATACAAAGGCAAACAAAGATAACGATAACAAGGGAGGGATGAGACAGGCCGTGCTGTGCATAGTAAAAACAATTCTACAGGTGAGTACTCACAGAATTGTATTTTTCCTAGTGCACAGCACGGCCTGTTTCATGTAGTCCTTATGTCTGGGACATCCAAAAGCAGTGTCCATAAGGTAGGGTGGGATCCCCAAAGAGTAACATCAGGCAGTTCAAACCACTACTGCCTGAAGTACCTTGTGGCCAAAAGCAGCATCCGCTGAGGCCTTAACATGAACCTTGTAAAACTTGGAAAAGGTATGAACAGAAGACCAAGTAGCAGCCTTACAAACTTGTTCAACAGAAGCCTGGTGCTGAAAAGCCCAAGAGGCACCAACAGCCCGAGTGGAATGAGCAGTAATCCGGAAAGGAGGAACCTTCCCCTTAGCAGAATAGGCTTGTACCACCACCTGACGTATCAACTTGCTAATAGTAGATTTAGCCGGAGGCAAACCCTTCCTAGGTCCCGCAGGAAGAACAAAAAGATCATCAGATTTCCTGAAAGACTCAGTAGCACCAAATAAAACTTCAATGCCCACCAAAAAGGCCACCTTAAGAGTCAGAATGGGCAACGCAGCTCCACGGATAGGCTCAAAGGGAGGACCCTGCAGAGCAGACAACACCAGATTCAAGTCCCAAACCGGTAGCATAGGTACCAGGTAATGTAAGCATGCCAAACCCTGTAGTAGATAAAAGACGAGGACTTCTTCCGAGCCCGAATCATAGTATCAACCACAGAGGCCAGTAACCCCTTGTCCATCAAGATGGAGGTTTCAGCAGCCAAGCCGTTAAAGCCAGCGTTTGTAAATTGGAATGGCGCAGCTGTCCCTGAGTGAGAAGATCTCGATCCTTGGGCAAGACGTACCAATCTACTGCCAACTGCACGACGTCTGCAAACCACACCCTCCTTGGCCAATAGGGGGCCACTAGAATGGCTGGTACCCCCTCCTGGGCTAACTTGCGCAGCACCCTGCCCAGCAGAGGGAAGGGAACACATAGAGAAGCCGAAACTCTGTCCAAGGAATCGCTAGCGCATCCGTGGCGAAGGCCAGAGGATCCTGCGACAGGGAGACAAATCTTGGAAGCTTGTGATTGTGGCGGGAAGCAAACAGGTCCACATCCGGCTGACCCCAGCGGTGACACAGGAAGTGAAATACCTTGTTGCTGAGGGACCATCCCCCCAGCCGAGACGTCCCCCTCAGGGAGTCTGCCTCCTGGTTCTCCACCCCTGGAATGTAGACCGCCGAGATGCAAGGGACATTCTCTTCCACCCAAGAAAGTATCAGGGACACTTCCTTGAGGGCTCGCTTGCTCTGAGTCCCACCCTGATGATTGATGTAGGCAACCGCCGTCTGGTTGTCCGAGCGAATCTGAACAGCCCGACCCTGAAGGTGTGGGGTCAACTGGGAGAGAACCAACCTGATCGCCCGCAGTTCTAGAATGTTGATGGGTGCATGGGCCTCCTGGGGGCCCCACTGACCCTGAAATTTCAAGGACTGGCATCTGTGGTGACAATCTCCCAGCACGGTGGCAGAAAGGTCCTGCCCACTAGAAGATTCCTCGAGTCCAGCCATGAGATGGACTGCCTGGCCACAGGGGACAGAGCAAATTCCCGATCCAGGGACACAGGGTCCCGATCCCAAACAGACAAGAGATGCAACTGAAGGGGCCTCACGTGAAACTGAGCAAAGGGAACTGCCTCGAAGCAGGACACCATCAGGCCCACTAACTGCATCCCCTGCCGAATGGAGGGATGAGGACACAAGAGCAGAGCCCATGCCTGCGTTTGAAAGCCCTCCACTTTCTGCTGAGGGAGAAATACCTTGACCTGAGAGGTATCCAGAGTCATGCCCAGAAAGGACCTCACCAAAGACGGAGACAGTGAAGACTTGGGATATTTGATCACCCAGCTGAAGGACTCGAGAGTGGAGGTCACCACCTAAGTATCCTTCTCGGCCCGATGAAGAGACTGAGCAGCAATTAGAATGTCGTCCAGGTAAGGGAGAATGCGAATGCCCTAGTTCCTCAGAAGTGCCATTACACCTGCCAGCACCTCGGTGAACACCCAAGGAGCCGAGGTGATACCGAACGGTAAGGCCCCAAACTGGTAGTGCTGATCCCCCAGAGCGAACCTGAGAAATCTCTGATGACCTGGGAAGATTGGTAAGTGGGCATCCTTGATGTCCACAGTGGTCATGAAGTCGCCCGGCCGAAGCGTACTGACAGCTGAGCGTAGCGTCTCCATGCGAAAGTGCTTGAACCGGAAAAATCTGTTGAGACCCTTCAAGTCCAGGATGGGCCTCAGAGAACTGTCCTTTTTGGGAACCGTGAAAAGATTGGAGTAGTACCCCTGACCCTGTTCCTGGAAGGTACCTGGCAGATGACTCCTGACTCCAACAGGCGTTGAACTGCTAGGCTCTGTAAGCACGAAAGGAGGGGAAGGAAGCCGAGGGCACCCGAAAGCGTTGAGGCTGCTTCCTATGCTGAGTTAACCTACCATCCTTGGTTAGAACATCCAGATGCTCACCAAAGAGACGAAGCCCCGTGAAGGGAAGCCCGGTGAGGGACTTTTTAGCAGCAGTGTCAGCCGCCCACTGGCGCAACCAAACAGACCAGCGCATAGCCACCAAGAGGGCCGAAGCCCTACCGCCCAGCCGGACGGCATCATCCAACCAGGACTGTTCCTCTTGTTCCCCAGCAGAGGGCGACAAGGTTCCCCGTGCGCTTGCATTTTTACACTAGGGCCAGTAAGCGCACATTTGTGAACTGTGTATTCAATGGATTCATGCACATGTGCGATTATGCGCAAAAATGCGCTCGCTTTTGCGCATGCCAGGGGCCAGTCTTCCATTCCGGTGTACCGACCTGGCTTGATCCTGGCTACGCACCTGTTCTCCTGACGACCTTGGCCTGTTTATGACTTCGATCCTGTTCTGCTTGCCCACAACCTCAGCCTGTTTACAACTTTCGATTCCACCCGCCACGACTTCAGCTTGTCCCATGTCTCCAGTTCAGCTCTGGTTTGTCTTCTACCCAGAACCTGGCAAAACCCACTCCTAGGTTGCCTGCAACATCCCCCTCGTCATAGAGAGATATGGTGTTAAGACGTGCCGGGCAAGTCTGCTCTGTTGCAGTGAATGGAGCATGACACACTCCAGCCACTGGACTGGGGCCCTATTTACCAATATACTTGCAAACGGTCACTGAGTGTCTGAAGCCTCCCTGAGTGTAAGTACAGTTTACAAATCATGTTCTGGGCTGCACAAAACGCAGACCTAAACTCAACCCCTTTGGTATTATTCATTGTATCCCTACTATTGCCCAAATATCACAGAAAAACTTTTAAAGGGTGGCACCCACTAAAAAATAATATTTTGAGCGGTGCACTGCTCTGTGGGTCCTTTCTATGGAACTAAGAAAACATTCTAGGGGGTGCCCCTGACTCCCCCTTTTATTTACTGGACCAACAGAGTCTCACACTTGCATTCGCATTATCATCATAATATAACTAATATTTTTATTTTTATTGTAGCATAATACAAACAAAGTTAAAAACGTTTAAAATCCATATACCATGCTGTAAGCAATTTACACAACAAGGGGGTGCTGTCCCTCTATTTCATTAAAGTTATATATTCATTTTAGACTCTGTGCTGATAATAAGAATAAATATATACAAATTGTAAATCAAATAAATATATATATATATATATATATATATATATATACCGTATTTGCCGGCGTATAAGACGACTTTTTGCCCCTGAAAAACCTGCCTTCAAGTTGGGGGGTCGTCTTATACGCTGGGTGCACGGCACAGCACTGTTTATTTGGTGTGTGGAAGGTGTGCGGAAGAGGGAGTAGCCTTATACGGCGAGTATATAACAAATTCTATATTTTGAGTGGAAATGTTGGGGGGTCGTCTTATACGCCGGCAACAGGCGCATTTCTGCTAGTGCAGAAAAGTGCATCAATTAACTATCTCATGTGCAAAACAAAATCCCAGATTCAATCAAGGTAAAGTGCAAAGAAGTAAGTCACAGTACATTCAATGGGATCAAAATCTTACATGACCATACAAGAGGGAGCAGCTAACACCCCGGGCCGCCTACGCATTTCGAGACTATGCAGAGGAGTATCTAAGCTTTCTGGCACCTGGGGCAAAGATTCAAAATGGTGCCCCCCCCCGCTGTGATCAAGCCTCCCATTTGGCGCCTCCCTGACCTGCTGCACCCGGGGCAAGTGCCCCTCCTGCTCCACCCTAGCTATGTCCCTGCCGCTATGGCAAGGTAAGTGCTATTGCCCAAACATCAGTATCTGAGCTCACAGAGACCAAAATAGTGAAGACTATGGAAGAAAAAAAACCTGCGTAATACCACCCTAGGTTCTGAAATACAAAATGTCCAAGAAGCATACATCATTGTGGCATTCGCTCGGCCACCTACACTGGCCACACAGTCTAAGGTGTAAGCAAGCCTCTTGCATGCGGGTACTGGCTACCCATACTTACCTTTAAGAAGGAGACCTCATCGTTCTCTCCCAGGTAGGTAATTTCTAGGTTTCCCTGGATCACCTGGCAGTCCTTATAGAGAGTCTGCAAAGTCTCATAATGATTCTCGGGGCTGAATGGACGAAGGAGTTTCATATCCGTCCCGGTGCATACTGCAAAATAAAAAATAACACTGTTTACAATTGCTGAATTTCACCGAAAAAGGTCCTTTCTGGACTTTTTTGGAGGAGGATGTAGCTCTTGGATATTCATTACTTCAGAGATGATGGGGAATCCGTAGGATATTGTGGACACACTTTAAATAAAGCAAAGTTTGTAAACAGCAGTAAAGAAGGAGAATTAACCATAGAATAGTTAGAGTTAAAAGCAGAATAATATGGTCTGAGGCAGCTAAGAATAGGGCGGGAGCTGTGTCCCCCCATATGTCCAGAAGAAAAGACCTTTATGATGAGTGCTAAAACTCTTTTTCTTTTGGGACATGTGGAGGATGCAGCTCTTGGTTATTCATTACTTCAGGGATGTCCCAAGCAGTAATAATCAGGGTGGGAGAAAGAACAGCAGAATAATTTGCCCTTGACTGCCAAAGCCAACAACCAAGGAAAAGGATTTCATGAAAAGAGAAAGAGCAGTTTCTGTGTATGCCCAATGTACAAAGGATACTCTTTCAAACTGGCTAAATTGCTGAGGGAATTTAAATAAACTTTATAACATCGCAATCTACTATGGATACCCCATTAACCATGAAGTAATGAATATACAAGAGCTGCGTCCAATGTCCTATGGATACCCCCATTAACCATAAAGGAATGAATATACAAGAGCTGCGTCCAATGTCCTATGGATACCCCATTAACCATAAAGGAATGAATATACAAGAGCTGCGTCCAATGTCCTATGGATACCCCATTAACCATAAAGGAATGAATATACAAGAGCTGCGTCCAATGTCCTATGGATACCCCATTAACCATAAAGGAATGAATATACAAGACCTGGGTCCAATGTCCTATGGATACCCCATTAACCATAAAGGAATGAATATACAAGAGCTGCGTCCAATGTCCTATGGATACCCCATTAACCATAAAGGAATGAATATACAAGAGCTGCGTCCAATGTCCTATGGATACCCCATTAACCATAAAGGAATGAATATACAAGAGCTGCGTCCAATGTCCTATGGATACTACATTAACTATAAATTAATGAAGAACCAAGAGCTCATACATGTCCCAGAAGAAAGAGAACATAAAAATATACATATATTTGATATAGCTATCGACAAATTTGTTCTGGTGGTGCCATCACGGGAATCTCATATTAAATTACATCTGTAGGTTATTTAGCTGGTCTTCTGAGAAGAAGGGTGTAAAGACTGGGTTATATGTTTTTGCCAACAGCTTTAAAGTTATTGAAGCCGTTTCATCTGCTTTTAGTAAAGCAAGGAAAAGTTAGAACCCATTAGGGTTCTATTTGTCGTCTGTGGTTTAGGTTTATTTGTTTAGGAACCGATCTTGTGACCTGAGGGTTGCAGGTTTGATTCCCAGCAGGGGCGTGACTGAATAACCCCCTAATTCCCATGTGTGTGCAAGCATACAGCGGATATATATACCAGTATATATATATAAAAATATATATAAAAGTCAATCAGTGGCCCAAAGCAATTAATACCCCAGCATGTCCCAGCATTCCCACTCAGGGGAATATTGCCTCCCATATCAGCATCCCCCCCAGTCAAAAAACACATGCTCAGGGGCAACGAGCTGGCATAATAATCCCCATCTGAGGGCACCTTAGCGACCACACTGCCCCCCCCCCCAGCAGTAATGGCCCGATGTCATAGCACTATCCCTTTTCAGGCCGCCTCCCAGGTGGCCTGCACATTACAATATTACCCCTTCGGAAAATTAGGAAAGCAGGACCACATCCGGGTCAGGCTTCTGTGGCCTGGAGCTTTGCTCTGCAGCGCATTATCCTGACCAGCTCCTCTAACCCCAACTCACTTGCCTGCTTTGGAATTCTTATCCTGCCTCCATTTTCCCACCCTGTCTGCTTGTGTTGGGGAGCCTAGCTGCTCCTTGCTTTGCTTCACTGCCTTTTCTCTTTTCTTTGTATAGGTCCACTTTTTGGTGCTAAAAGTGGTGGTCAGAAACATATACACTCCAGGGACTGGGCTACAGAAATCTCAGCAACAATAACTTAATCCAGCCACTCACCGGGGTAAATGCTCCGCATAGCAGGTAAGTAAATGTGGATTTGGTTTTTAACTTTGCCTGAACAAGACCTTTAAAACGGACCAAAGCCCTCTTCCAGGGCCGGCCAATTGCCTCTACATGGGGCATCCAATCTGGAATCCCCCGCTGTGTGAAACCCCCTGGGATCAACACTATACTTACATCACCTAATAATATAAAATAATAAATTCAAGGTTGCCCAAGGAGTAAGTCGATAGTGATGAAACGCGTCGGGCGGAGCCTAGTGACCACGTGACTTTTGAAGGAAGACGAAGATTACCGAGCCTGCGGCCGAGGCGTCGGGGAAACGTATATGCAAAGCGGTAGGAGCCTGAGCTGATTGCAGTGGCGAGACCGCTGGTGGTAACACGCAGCTTTGCCTTCTTAAAAATATTACATGCTGGATTTTATTGATATATTTGGTGAGCATTGCATAGTGAGGGCAATTGAACCAGGAATCTATGCAATTTTACACCATGTTGGCGTTTTTGTTTTTTATTGCAAATCAACATTAAATTTGGAGCGAATGCTTGATGTAAAAATATTATGAGACCCGTCTTTATTACCATTAAGAAGTGAAAAAGTGGATGAATTTGAAAGTAGCAGATCCCAATCCCTAAAGAGGAACTAAATTATTTGCCATTGATTACAAGGCGTTATTTCTAAACAAATCTGGTACGTGATTTATACTTATAAGGTGGTGAGATAAACACACCTCAATGGAAATATAAAAAGACACTTTTGGTGTTGAACTTTGAAGTTGTATGTCCCGCGGAGTGACCGATATATAACCGGCTGTGGCTATATACCAAAATTTTGTTGCATACTTACATCACCGGTGATCCCACAACTGTATTCCTGGAATCTTTGGGCTGAGGTAGCCATTCAGGTAGGATGCGTGAGGAAGTGCGTCTCAGACTGCAAGGAAACAGGGGATGCTGCTAATGGCCGTCCCTACTTCACCCGGAAAATTTGAGATCAGCCAATCAGCAAACACATGTTTGCCAGGTAGGCATAGCTACTATTAGTAAGTAAGCCTGGTTTTCAGATACAGAGCAACACTAGAGGAAGATGGATGCCTCCAGGTATTCAGAGTAGGGGGCATGGTGGAGGGGATGGGGGGTATGTCCCCTTTAGATAGGCTCAAAATGACCAAACAGGAGTTGTTGGCAGCTGCTGGGTATCACCATGCCCATCACTAGACAAGGGAACTAAAGCTGCAGATCCAATTGGGAGTGCAGAGCAAGCAGCTTATAATGTTTACTTTTTATCCACAGCTGGACAGAGATGTAATCCGAAGTCTCAGATATACGGCAATATATACAGTACAACCAGGAAATAGATGGATTTGGCTTGTCTGCTGTGCCACGAGAGGGTTAAATAAATCTCGCCTCTCGCAACACATGACCGCTCGTGTCCGGCACACTGTCAGGAAGTGGTGGTTTTCCCCCAGGAAATATTTATGGTGACCTATTTGACATCTGTTTCCTCCTTGTCCTCAACGACTTCCCCTGGCTTCCTGTATTACTGCCAAAACAGAGGGATACAGCAGGCAAAGGCAATTGTTAGATCATTGTGTCAGGCTACGTTTGGCACTGTCCTAAAACGTTTTCAGTTTTTTAATTGAAGACAAAATGGTCATTGTCATGCCCAGGGCATGATTATAGAACATACGTATTATGAGTGTATATATGTGTGTGTCTGTTAATTAAGACTCTGTTTGTGATACTTCCTTGTTTGAAGTCAGATCTCTTTGAAGTGCCAGGCTATTGTCCTTTTTGCTCTGGCCATAAACCGGCAATCAGATAAGGGGACCTGGGAAATAGAATCCCCACCCCACCCTTAGGAATTCCATGGAGATGGAAGGTGTCCTGTTAAGCCATTTTTCCCTCCAAATTCTGGCTAACAAAAGCCAAGACAGGACACATGCTTGGGGCATTACAAGCTAAGGACCTGGGACCCTAACATCGTCCCAAGCAACAAGCAACCACGGGAAACTCCAATAAAAAGGACTGTGTAAGGACTTTATTTTTGAACTGTTATTTGCTGTATACTCTCTGTATTTTTGTATGTCATTTTATTGTTGTAAATTACATCCAGCACTGTGATACCTTTTATCAGATTAAATGTTTAATTAATCAGCTCTAGTCTTTGACCTCTAAATAGATGAGCTCACCTTCCTGAGGGAAGCTCTGGTGATACATGTTTATTAGGGTTAATTGATGACTTGCTGAGACTAGTAGTCCCTGTCTGGGGGTCTAGTGGCGATATCTAACCCTTGTACCATCACACTCTGTCTGGCGTATTGACCGGGCTGATAGAGTGTGATTGTGACAACTGGTGGCAGCGTCGGGACATATTTAGAGATTTTTAGTGCTTGCTGGATATTACCCGAAAATCTTAAGCACTAAAAGAAATTTGCATACATCTTATTGTGTGTAAATTCCCAAAGACAGAGCTCAGTGCTGATCTAAGTGACATACCCAAAAAGAGTGCAAGACAGTTCTGTCCTTCCCATCTGTTGTTTTACTCCCTCTGCTTCATATCGGAAATATGGAGGCATATCGCAAGCAGTCCAAGCCCGCACTGGAGTTAATGTGCCAAGAAAAGGAGATCCCTACAGCGGGAAAGACCAAGGACCAGCTTTTTGCCGATCTTGTGGAAAATGATGATGCCCGTGCAGCAGAGCTGAGTGATGTGAGGCTAAGTCCTACAGCGGGGACCGAGGGACACCACATTACTCCCCATCAGGACAGTACTCCACATGGAGTCTTGGACTCTTATATGCGGACTGCTTTACAACACCTTGGAGATGTGGATGCTAATATTAAACTCCAGTTGCTTCTTCAGTACCAGGCACAAGCTGCTGAGAGAGAGGCCCAGGCACAAGCTGCTGAGAGAGAGGCAGCAGAAAGAGAGGCCCAGCGCAGACATGAACTGGAGGTCCTGAGGCTGAGAGGGGATGCTTTATCCGCACGCAGTGATGTGCAGGGTGAAGGTGACCACAAACCCCGCTTGGAACATTTTCCCATGATGGAGAAAGATGGTGATTTGGACATATTCCTGAGAGGATTTGAAAAGGTTTGCCGGCAGTTTCATCTTCCTAAAGAGCAGTGGGGACGATATCTAACCCCACGGCTGCGAGGAAAAGCTCTGGATGTGTTTGCTTCTCTTCCCTCTGAAAGAGACCAGGACTATGAGGCAATAAAATCTGCCCTGCTAAAAAGTGCTAATCTGACTCCAGAAACCTATCGGAAGAAGTTTAGGACTTTACAACAGAGCACCACAGAAAGCTGCACTGAACATGCAGGTCAGCTAAGGACTGCATTCAGGCAATGGACTGGGGGCCTACAAGTCACCACTTATGAGGCCCTGGAGGACTTGATGGTTCTGGATCAGTTCCTCCAAACAAGGAGCTGTGAAGCCAGAGAGTGGATTTTGGACCGCAAGCCCAAGACAGTCGCAGAAGCCGCAGAACTAGGAGATGACTTTGCTAATAACCGTGCACCAACAGCGAAGCGTGGTCCTGCGCAAGCTGGATCAAGTACCTGGAAGGGAGCTGCCCACCCACAGAGTGCCAGTAGGTCAACTGGGAGATTCCTGCCGTCCACACCAAGAGCAACAGGAACCACATCGGGTCAGGGGGACACCCGCCGATGTTACAGATGCAACAAGATTGGGCACCTGAGTGCCACCTGCCCCAACAAAAAGAATTCTCCACCGGCAGTTGAAGGACACCCAGCCGTTTTTCTGGTGTCTGGAACAGTGGAGAAAAGAGTGGATAACCTGCAGAGCGTAACTGTGGGTGACCGGGTGACCGTGGGTCTACGTGATTCGGGGGCCTCCTTTACCTTAGTGTGGCCTGAAGTGGTGGATACCGAGGACATCATCCCTGGAAAAACCATGGCTTTAAAAGGAATTGGAGGTGTGCGCCCGGCTGTACCCATGGCCCGAGTGTACCTGGATTGGGGTGCAGGCAAAGGTTTGCGAGAGGTGGGGGTCTCTGAGGACATCCCTGTCAGTGTTCTGCTGGGGAATGATTTGGGTCGGATGCTATGCCATTATGCTCCAGAGGACACTGCCTGCACACCACAGGGGCTAGGAGACAGCCCTGATCGTTCTGAGGTACTGTACGAGACTTTGGGGGACACTGTGAAACGTGATAACTGGGAGGGAGTGCAGGGGGCTGATAAATGTTTACCTGTGACTGAACCAGTTATGTCTTCCAAAGGTGGAGTGGGGTGTATTGTGAAATGTAATGCCAATGAATTACCTGTGTCAAAACCTAGCGGAGATGGGCTAGGGGGAGGGGTTGGTGGGCCCCTGGTGACAGGTAAGGATGAGGGACCAGCAGTGTGTGATGTGTCCCCATCCTGTAAGCCGGAGATGGCTGAGGAGGAGGAGGGAGGAAGGAGTGATGTAGCTGTATATGATGCCTGTAACGTTGTTATGTCCGGGACTGAAGGGGAGGAAGGTAAACCCCAGGGAGGCATATCAATGGTGGCAGCGGTTACACGTCAGCAGTGTGCCAGAGCTGCAGCTGTAAAAAGAAGGGAGGATGGTGATGACTCACAAGCCGAAGCAGAGGAGGGTGGAGATGGTAGTTTACCTGAGGGAAATGTATCCCCTAATGCCACGAGGTGGGGGGAGGGCAATGAACATTTCCGGGAAGCTCTGCGCAGTGATCCTTCCCTTGAAGGGCTGAGACAGCGTGCTGAGCAGCCAGGCGCTAACTCAGATGGGCATCGGGTATATTGGGAAAACAATATCCTGAACTGGGAGCCCCTTTCCAAAGACATGCTAGGGCCCCAGGAGAGAGAAAGGCAGTGGGCTGGGACAGGTAGTGCCACCTTGCAGCCAGCACTGCAGACAGACAACCCTGGGAAGCAGTTAGGAAGCCTAGCTTCCAGCTCCCCGGAAAAGCCAGGTGACCGAGCATTTGGGCCGAGTCAGGAGGGCCTGCGGCTAACCGCAGACTTCCTGAATCGTCCCAAAGCTGGGGCTGTGGCAAAGGGAACAACCCCTGGCTCCTGGGATCTGCCACGTGATGCAGATCCAGGGCAGCCTGTATCAAAGCTGAGTGAGAGGCAAGAAGGATCAGGGGAGATGGAGCAAACTACGCCTTGGCCTAACATGAGGGTCATTCCGGCCACATGCGGGCCCCTTCATCTTATTCACCAACATGTGGGAAACATGGCTGCTGGTGTCCCGATCACAGGAGTCCCTCTTTCAACGCCTGCGTCAGGCGCTGGAAAAGATGGAC
This sequence comes from Gastrophryne carolinensis, assembly GCA_027917425.1. Lineage (NCBI taxonomy): Eukaryota > Metazoa > Chordata > Amphibia > Anura > Microhylidae > Gastrophryne > Gastrophryne carolinensis. The sequence continues at coordinate 172,781,128 of CM051243.1, forward strand.
TTCCTGGGAACATGGACAGCCAAATACCGGTGTTGCCCAATAATTCGGATGCAGAGGAAAAACATGCCCCTGGGCCCCTGTGCTTCTTACCTGGTGATGATGTGTCCCTACCTGCCTCGAGCACTGCCCCCCAGATGCCAACATTAGGCTTGGAAGCCCCAGGGCTTAGAAAGACTCCGCCCGCAGGCCCAGGCCGGCCTGAACCCACTACTGTGGATCCGGGTGGCACTAGGAACAAGAGCGACTGGGGACCTTTCATCTCATCTTAGGTGTGCGTTTTGGGAAAAGTGACTGTGGGTCACTATTCCCAACTCGCCATCTTAAGGGGGAGGTGTCATGCCCAGGGCATGATTATAGAACATACGTATTATGAGTGTATATATGTGTGTGTCTGTTAATTAAGACTCTGTTTGTGATACTTCCTTGTTTGAAGTCAGATCTCTTTGAAGTGCCAGGCTGTTGTCCTTTTTGCTCTGGCCATAAACCGGCAATCAGATAAGGGGACCTGGGAAATAGAATCCCCACCCCACCCTTAGGAATTCCATGGAGATGGAAGGTGTCCTGTTAAGCCATTTTTCCCTCCAAATTCTGGCTAACAAAAGCCAAGACAGGACACATGCTTGGGGCATTACAAGCTAAGGACCTGGGACCCTAACATCGTCCCAAGCAACAAGCAACCACGGGAAACTCCAATAAAAAGGACTGTGTAAGGACTTTATTTTTGAACTGTTATTTGCTGTATACTCTCTGTATTTTTGTATGTCATTTTATTGTTGTAAATTACATCCAGCACTGTGATACCTTTTATCAGATTAAATGTTTAATTAATCAGCTCTAGTCTTTGACCTCTAAATAGATGAGCTCACCTTCCTGAGGGAAGCTCTGGTGATACATGTTTATTAGGGTTAATTGATGACTTGCTGAGACTAGTAGTCCCTGTCTGGGGGTCTAGTGGCGATATCTAACCCTTGTACCATCACACTCTGTCTGGCGTATTGACCGGGCTGATAGAGTGTGATTGTGACAGTCATGATCAAAGATTACAGTTCCACCTTGAAATGTTTTATTTATTTATTTGGAGCTGTGGTGCTGCACATCAATCAACATAATAGGGGGAGGTCTGTAAGAGCCTGTCATTATGCTTCAAATACCCTGGCTGTGCTATTCCCCTCTGCCCATTGCTAGTGTTCTAATACATTGAATAAAATCAGTTTATACAACCAGCAGAGTCATCCACAGTCTGATGATCAATAGTGAAGGGATGTGGTGCGGGTTCTATTGTCCTGTTCCGAATTGTTCCAAAGTGGTGATTCTGCTACTTAATCACAACCACAAGCACACAGGCAGCCACGTGCAATTCAAATGCTAATTAGGCACAGAGGGGATTGATATTCCTATGCTTATTAAGGTCGCAACTGAGGGAAGAAAGGCTGAATGGAAATATGGCTGCAGAATACTAGTGTGCTCATTCTTGCGGAGCTGGGAAATGTGAGGTAGCCATAGACCACCAGAAGAGCCCTGTGATTGGTAATCTATGGCAAAGGAATTTAGGGGGTGTGCCACTATTCTTTGCCTTGTTTCTACTTCCAGGAACCGCTGCATTCTGACAGAAATAGAGGGAAGACATTTGGAGGTGAGCTGCTGATGCACTTTGTAGACAAAGTCCCTTTCATTTTTACACTTACCATAAAGCAGACCAAAACCCACTGAACTTTTAAAATATATTTAGCCAAATACCATGCCAATACGCCCTTCTTCGAGTGTAGAACTAGGTGTACTCACCGGTAAATTTCCTTTTATGTCCTATTCCATTCCGGGTCACCACCAGTAGCAATGAGTGGGTAAGGGCAGGTGTATGGGGGCCCGTGCTGAGCGTCTGCTGCTTGGCGCGGCTCTCCTGCTGCTGAGCGCGGCCACCACTCCTGGAGGACGGGGTGCGCAGCGTGTCACTCTGACAGCCTCCCCGCCCCTCTCTAACTGTGCAGGCGAGGCGCGCGCCCCACAGACTAACAGTTTCGCCACTAGGAGGTGCTGTGCTGTGAGTGGCAGACGACGCAGCGTCCTCCACACCTAATGGGAATCAGGGGCTGGTCAGTCTTGACAGCAAGGATGACCAGCCCCTGGATATTTGTCTAGTCACTCAGTGTTGTAAGTTACACCAATCACATTGCACCACTCAGCACATACACTCCCCCCCCAGGGCAGCCATTGGTCAGTTCCCCAATAAATATGGAGTCCGCCCAGTATCCCAGTAGTGCCTGTGATAGTCTCTTGTGATTAGGGTGTGATTTCATAAGTGATAATGTGTTTCCAACCCCGCTTGATCGACCATCCCCGTCTGCTGCCTGTATCGACCTTTGCTTTGTCTGACCTCGAACCTGCCTGCCCCTTTGGATACCCCGCTATCTCAGACCTCCTGGCTTGACCCTTTGGCTACCTTTGACTATGCACCTGTCTCATCCCTGTACTCTGACGCACCTTCTAGACTGTCTTCCCGTAAGTGGACATCCTTTGCGCCTATTAAGAACTGGGGGCAACCGTGTCCGGTGAGGCGTTCCTAACGTCCCGGCAAATGGGGGCTTGACTATAGGCAGAAGCGGCGGTGGAGATTGGGGGTTGTCTGCTTACAGAAGGCTGGTGTCCCGCTGGGCATCACACTCTCTCCCATTGTCTCCTGTGCTCACAACACTTGGATTGAACCACGTAGCATCTAGTTTGTATTGTTCCCTGTATATGTTTTACCTTGTCTGTAATCATACCTTGTAAAGCGCTACGGAAGATGATGGCGCTATATAAATAAACATTATTATTTATAATAATAATAACCGTAGACGGGGACTGCAAGCTACAAAAAAAATAGCTCCTCCCAGCCTACGAAGGGAAGACTGTCAGGATCTTCTCAGTTAATTAAAGATCAGTTCAGCCACAGCCCCAGGAGGGACGCCACAAACCTGTGTGGAGGCCTGGTCCTGAACTCGGTCTTGTATCTGGAACAAACAACCTCACTGACCCAGGTGTCAGATATACGTTCCACCACACCGGCGCATAGTGCATAAGCGGTCGCCCAACTTGATCGGGTGAGGGTGCCCAGTCAACCCTGAGAGGGCTTGGGCCAGCTGGGCCCTTGTGGTCTAGATATGTATGCATGTACGGTATATCTTTTCTGCCTCCCTGAGTCAAAACTTTGTGGACCCACCTTTAGCTGCTATTACAGTTGCAAGTTTGTTAGGGTTTGTCTCTATCAGCTTTGCACATCTAGGAGGTGATAATTTGGTTCATTCTTCTTTGCAAAATAGCAATAAAATCATGCCACAGACTCTGTTCACTGCTGGTAATATGGAGAATGATCTCCGTTAGTAATATATATTGTGGTAAAGTGTATGGAAAAGTGCTGGATGGTGTCTATTTCTCGCTTGCTTTTCTCAATCAGGCACGATCCATGCCGGGTTTACAGGACTCCCGTCCACGTTCCCAGTCCTCTACGGGTTTTCCCCTACTCCCAGTTCTTACACAGGTGATGAGGCTTATTGCAAAGGAAGCCCAATAAAAGGAGCCGCTGAGGCTTCCAGTATGGAGATGGAGAGGCTGGGATGAGGAGCCCGGGCCTTGCTGCTACCAATACTGACAGTGCTGAATTGCAGCCGAAGGACTTTATGTGTTATCTGGTCTTGGAACGTGTGGATTAACAGCCTGGACCTGTATGCCCTGAAAGAGGACCTGTGATATCAAGGAATTACAATACGCTGTAATTATCATACACTTGACACTGCTAAAGTTGGTGAGGTAACCGCTTGCTGTACTGCATTGTTCCTGCCTTATACTCTGAAGTTAAGAGATTTTGCCTGTTGGACTTTGTTTTCAATAAATCGCTTATTATTTGACTAAGAACTGTCTTCAGAGTCACTGCCGTTGGCCCCAGATCCTTACAATATATATATATATATATATATATTTATTTTTTACACACAAACCAGAATTACTCCCTTATAAACAGACTGGAGTATGTTAACGATTACCAAAGGTTAAATGTGCATTTCAGGGAAAGATATATTTATTTATTGGGCAAGGGTCAAATAATTCAGCAAGGATCCCTCCATACAGCCCCCATTTCTCCTTTGTCTCCGTGATCTGATCGGGGCCACAATGTGTGTGTGTTAGGTCACACCTCCTATTCACTTAGCCTAGGGTGCTTTCAATTTTTAACCAAACCGCTTTTTCCACTTCTGAGTCAACATTAGGTATAAAAGGAGTTCTGCCAAACCAGATTCTTTCACCCAGGTTCACCCCACCTCCAGCCCCACTCGCTCACTCTAGGTCACTTATAAAGAGTAAATATGAGGCAGTTTGCAATCTGAGAGATTTTCCCAGGTAATACTGGAAGAACTTGTTTGGATGGGCTAGGTCAGTGGTCTGAAGAGTTTCCTCACAATGGCCTTGATTCAATAAGAGTTGAAAAAAACTCTCATGGTAGTATAAAATTCAATTCATGAGAAAAAAAAGCCTGAGAAAGCCTGAAAAATACAATTCTGTGATTACTCACCTGTAGAATTGGTGTTATGAGTATACAGTACGTCCTGCTCCAAATCTAATACTTACACATGGGATATACTCCACCAGATGGCGCTGGACTGCAGAGACATCGAAAATAGGCTCCTCCAGACCCCTCAAAATAGCCGGGGACCTCCCACAAATCCCCAGCATTGAAAAGCAGTTATTGAGAAGCCGGGAGAATTAAACAATCCAAACTATCAACTATAACAATGATAACAATCTCCATACAGGGGATCCAAGATAATGCAAAACCAAGGGTGGGTTGGAGCACGACCTACTGTATACTCATAATACCAATTCTACAGGTGAGTAATCACAGAATTGTATTATTCTTAGTATACAGTACGTCCTGCTCCAAATACAATACTTACAAGTGGGACATCCAATAGCAGTGTCCATAAAGTAGGGTGGGATCCCCCAAAAAAAGCAGCAGCAGACAGTTTAAACCACTGCCGCCTGCAGAAACTTTCGGCCAAAAGCAGCATCAGCTGAGGCCCTAACATCAACCTTGAAAAACTTGAAAATGTATGAACAGAAGACCAAGTAGCGGCCTTGCAAACTTGTTCAACAGAAGCCTGGTGCTGAAAAGCCCAAGAGGCACCAATAGCACGAGTGGAATGAGCAGTAAGGCGGAAGGGATGATTCTTCCCTTTAGCAGAGTAGGCCTGAATCACAGCCTGACGAATCCACTTGCTGATAGTAGACTTGGCAGGAGCCAAACCCTTCCTAGGACCAGAAAGGGCACAAAGAAGGAAGAACAATATCCTGATTCAAATGAAATGCAGACACTACCTTAGTCAGGTTTGAAACGAAACACCACCTTGTCCTGGTGCCTCTCAGGGGGGCTGAATGGAAAGCGCCGCCAACTCAGACACACGCCTGACAGAGGTGATAGCCACCAGAAATACAACCTTGAGCGTAAGAATGGCCAGGGCAGCATCCTGCACAGGTTCAAAGGGAGCACCCTGCAAGGCTGACAGAACCAAGTTCAAATCCCAAACAGGCACCATAGGCTTACGTGGAAGGCGCACATGAGTGACCCCCTGGAAAAAAGTCCTGATCAGAGGGTGCTGAGCAAAGGACTTCTGGAAGAAAATAGCCAGGGCAGAAACCTGACCCTTCAGAGTACTGAGCTGGAGCCCCATCTCCAACCCATGCTGCAGGAACTCCAAAATCCTGGGAATAGAGAACACCCGACAGGGAAGAGACTTAGACTCACACCAGTCAATGTAGGCAAGCCAAACCCTGTAATAAATGGAAGACTTCTTCCTAGCCTTTATCAAAGTATCCACAACCGAGGAAGACAGCCCCTTCTCCATCAAGATGGAGGTTTCAGCAGCCAGGCCGTCAAAGCCAGAGTTTGTAAATTGGGGTGGCGTAGTGAGTCCTGAGTGATCAGATCTGGCACCAAGGGCAGAGCGTACTGATCTACTGCCAGCTGCACCACGTCTGCGAACCACACTCTTCTTGGCCACCTGGGGGCCACCAGAATTGCTGGCACCCCTTCCAGAGCAAATGTTGCGCAGAACCCTGCCCAGCAGGGGAATTGGAGGGAAGACATACAGGAACTGAAAGTCCTGCCATGACATTGCTAGAGCATCCGAGGTCAAGGCCAGAGGATCCTGGGACAGAGAGACAAAAGCTAGGAGCTTGTGATTGTGGCAGGACGCAAACAGATCCACATCTGGTTGGCCCCAACGGTGACACAGGGATTGAAACACCCTGCTGCATAGGGACCATTCTCCCTGGCGAGAGGTCCCCCTGCTCAGAGAGTCCGCCAGGCGATTTTCCACCCCCGGGATGTACACAGCTGATATGCAGGGGACATTGGCCTCCGCCCAAGTCAGGATCAGAGACGCTTCCTGGAGGGCCCCCTTGCTCCGGGTCCCTCCCTGATGATTGATGTAGGCAACTGCCGTCTGGTTGTCCGAGCGCACCTAAACAGGCAGGCCCCGAAGGTTAGTAGTCAAGTGAGCCAGAACTAACCTGATCGCCCGCAGCTCCAAGACATCGATAGGTGTGTGGGCCTCCTGAGGACCCCACCTCCCCTGGAACCGCAGGGACTTCCAGAAACCCCCCCCCCCCCAACCTGATAGACTGGCATCCGTAGTGACCGTCTCCCAGGGAGGGGTAAGAAAGGATCTGCCCCTCAACAGTTTCCTTGAGTCCATCCACCACAAGAGGGACCTCCTGACCCGAGGGGAGAGCACACAGACCCCGTCCAGGGACGCTGGGTCCTTGTCCCATACTGACAATAGGTGAAGTTGCAGAGGCCTCAAGTGGAACTGAGCATAAGGGACCGCTTCAAAGCATGCCACCATCAGGCCCACCAGCTGCATCCCCTGGCTGATGGAGGGATGAGGACAAGCTAGGAGGGACTGAGCCTGTGCAATCAGACTGTCCACCTTCTGCTGAGGAAGGAAAATCCTTGCCTGAACTGTATCCAGATTCATTCCTAGGAATGGAGTTACCAAGGAGGGGGACAGTGAGGACTTGGGCCCATCCAAATGACTCCAGAGTGGACACCACCAGCTGAGTATCCAACTCTGCCTGATGTAGACACTGGGCAGTGATGAGGATGTCGTCCAGATAGGGAAGCACGCGGACGCCCTGATACCTGAGCAGAGACATCACGCCAGCCAGCACCTTGGAGAACACCCTGGGAGCTGAAGTGAGACCAAAGGGCAAGGCCACAAACTGGTAGTGTTGATCCATCAGAGTGAACCTGAGGAACCTTTGATGACCTGGGAACACAGGAATATGAAGGTAAGCATCTTTGATGTCCACAGAAGTCATGAAATCCCCTTGGTGCAGGGAACTGATGGCAGAGCGCAGAGTTTCCATGCGAAAGCGCCTGCCCCTGACAAACTTGTTGAGGATCTTCAAGTCCAGGATGGGCCTGACTGAACCATCTTTTTTGGGTACTGTGAATAGGTTGGAATAAAAGCCCTTGCCTTTTTCTCTTAAGGGGACCTGGCAGATGACCCCCAGCTCCAGGAGGCCTTGCACTGCTTGCACTAGCTCCTGAGCTGACACAGGGTCCTGAGGAATCCGGGATCTGATGAATCTTGGAGGGGGACAGGCAGCTAACTCTATCTTGTAACCAGAGGACACTACCTCCTGAATCCACCAGTCTGAGACATGAAGCCTTCAGACGTGAGGGAAGTGCTGCAGCTGTCCCCCCACCCAGATGGGTGAGGGTGCCCCATCATGCCTGAGGGGGCTTGGGGGATGATTTTGCTTTGGGACCCCAGGAGGGGCCAGGACGACCACGTCCTCTGCCCCTGCCCCAGAAATCTCCCCGGGTCCCAGGAAAGGAAACCCCCCTCCCCTGTCTGGCACCACGGTAAGGGGAGAAGGAACCCTGACCCCCAAAAGGGCCGAGATTGCCGCCTGCGCTGGGGTAACCTGCTTCCCTTAGCAAAAAGGTCCAGGCGGTCCCCAAACAGGCGCAGTCCTTTAAAGGGAAAACCAGTGAGGGCCTTCTTGGCAGCGTTGTCAGCAGCCCACTGTCACAGCCAAACCGATCGGCGCATAGCCACCACGAGGGCAGAAGTTCTGGCACACATTCTGATGGTGTCATCCATGGCTGAGAGGACAAAATTTACAAAAACATCACAACTGGAGAGTGCATTAAACACCTCACAAGGCAAATCATCAGGGGCACTATCAAGTATATTTCTGATAAGGGTTCTAGTGGCAACAGCAGTAATAGCAGAGGCACAGACCGGGCGCAGCGCTGCCCCCGCACATGCAAAGGCGTGGAATGCCAGCTGGTCCATGCGCCGGTCTTCAGAATCCCGCAGGGTAGTAGAGTCAGGGGAATGCATGAGAGAGGTGTTAGATAGCCCTAGGATCGGGGCATCCACCTCGGGCTTGACCAACACTTCACCCCCTTAGCAGAAAAGGGATACTTCCTATCCCAACTTTTTGGAACCCCGGGAAGTTTACTGGGGCGGTCCCATTCCTTGAGCACAAGGTTATGGAAATGTGCCTGCTCGGGAAATTCCAAACGTGATTTTGCTGTATGGGAAAGCTCCCCTCTTTGCCTGGGAGCCGCAACAGGGAGAGAGATGGACAGAACCTCAAAAATCTGGGTCAATAATCTGTCAGTGTCATCCGGGGCCCAGGGGTCAGAGCCAGAATCGTCATGACCCCTTGGTCTCTCATCAGATGAGCCTGAGTCAGAAAATAGCTCCCCTTCATCAGATGGGGTATAGCCACAAAGATTCCAAAACGCCTCAGTTTCCATAGGGAAAATAGTGACATTAGGCGTTAAGTGCCGCTTTTTAGCAGGGGCATTACGCGCCAACGTATTAGCAATTAACTTCTCAACAGTAGCCAGTCTAGAAGACACATCAGGCTGAGAATCCCCACTTGTATGCAACTCAGTAGGAGTGAGGTTTAAGCTTGGGGGAGTAGGCAAAGTAAAATGAGGTGCAGCCACTGGCAGGCCAGATTGCAATGCAAGCACCTGCTCAGCACAGGGCACACAGAGCCATGCCTTGTCAGCGTCAGCATGAGGCTGCCCACACGCTACACACAGCCGGTCTTGTCTCGAAGGAACCCCGGTCACATTATCCTGGGATGCCTCCATATGGTGATTATAGCGGCGCTATACGCCGATAGGGAATAACGCTATATAGCAACCCCGGATGCCCCAATAACCCGCTAGGGAAGTGGGAGTATTACACAAGGCCTAACAAGTTATATAACTAATAAAGGGCCGGGAGAAGCCAAAAAGGGTTCGCCCCGCCTGAAAGACATAAGCAGACAAGACCGTAAGCACACAGTAATAGAAGGAAGAATATAAAGCCGCCCACGAGGGCACTTACGGACCGCGGTAGGTAGAGGTCCGTCGCGCATGGGCCAACCAAGCAGGTTAAAGATGGCGTCGGTATACCTCGAGGGGCGGGCCGGTATCAGCAATGACGCGGAGCGCACCATAGGAGGGCCCCAAAGAGCGCAAAACCAGGATGTGACAAGCAGGCAATGACGGCGCACCAGCACCTGAGGTAATGCCGCCGCCAAGCGCGGAACAAAGTGTTGACAAAAAGGGCGCGCGGCGGAGGCAATTTTAAAAGACAGTAAAAGGAAGCCAGCACGGTGGCTGACACAAGACAGACAGAATAAATATAAAGTGTAAAACACAGAATGCATAGCATACACATTTACACACACCCCCCCTTTTCCCCCCGAAGGCTACAAGGAGAATGAGGGAGGACAGCGGCCACTTAAACAGGGCCCACCGATAGGCAGGGGCAAGGGGCAATAGTGCGGGAGGGGCATCCTATAGAGGCTCACCATAAGCCTGAACCGCCTACCCTTTGGTGGGGGATTGCGGTGGAGCAGCGCTCCTAAGCACCTAACAGCGGTGCTGCCTACCTTCAACCGACCAGCGCAGCCAAGGCTGAGAGGCATATTACTAGTGGAACGGGTGGGAATAGTCCTACAGGGCCGCAGGCTAATAGCCCCGATCACCTGCGAGTGGAGAGCCATTTCTCGTTCTTCGCAGCCAGACTGCAGAGAAATTCTGGGGATTTGTGGGAGGTCCCTGGGTATCTGAGGGGCCGGGAGGAGCCTATTTTCGATGTCTCTGCAGTCCAGCGCCATCTGGCGGAGTATAACCCACTTATAAGTATTATATTTGGAGCAGGACGTACTGTATACTAAGAATAATGTATTGAACTTTTTACCTCTTTTTACCTGTAGTAAAAAGTGCCATAGACTTTCATTGTCTTCTTATCTGGTGATTCACTAACAGTGAAATCCTAAAGCTTTTTTCTCATGAATTTAATTTTTTACTACCAAGAGTTTTTTTCAAAGCTTTGTGAATTGAGGCCATTGAAATGTTTCCTTTCATAGAAGGGCGATCTTATTGGACATATGGAGACGTATAAAGACATATGAGCAGATCCCTTGCAGGGCTGCCTGACGCTGCTGACCTGGGTCATCTTTATTTAGAATCTACGGAATGCTTCTCCAATCGACCTCACTTTCCAGATTTAAAGTGACGTTCGCTATATCCTCTTTCCAGCAATAAGCAGCCTCCTATGAATATGTAAGTCAGATCTTCAATAATAATTTATATTATATTTGATATTAATTTATATAAAATTTATATATACCGTATATATTCGAGTAAAAGCCGAGTTTTTCAGCCCACTTTTTGGGCTGAAAAAAGCCGCCTCGGCTTATACTCGAGTCAGTGGCCCAACAGCCAATCAGCAGTGCAGGTGGAGATTTGGACACAGGGGGGCGTGGCCTGGCGCTCGAATGGCATAGAGGTGGTGGCAGTGCGGGAAGAGGCTCGGCGGCCAGGCAGAGAGAACTCGCAGGCAGGGAGCGGGAAGCTGCGCTTTCATCATCCCCCTCATCGGAAGCATCTACGTGCTGGGAGGAGCACCTGCATGGCGGGGAGAAGAGCGCACACTGGCTGGCGGGTTTGCCGATGACGAGGAAGGAGGCGGCGGCGCCCGCAGCGACCCACGGGGAGCCGACGGCAGACGCGGCTTGCGCAGCCAAGATGGCGGCCGACATCGAGGGTGAGTGAACACCCCCCCCCCCCTCCCAGTATGCATGAGGCGGCGGTGAGCGGTCCCTCTGCCTCCAGCGGAGCGGCGGCCGATCCCAGCCCACAGCGCAGCAGAGCAGGGGACGGCGAAGGAGCTGCTCCCCTGCCCATAATGAATGAAGAAGCAGGGCTGCAGAGACCGGTAAAGATGGCGGCCGTGGAGGGGGAGAAGATCATCCCCGCCTCCCTGCACAAGACACAGGAGCTGAGGTACGGTGGGGGGGGGGCCTAAAGTCTGCACAGGGAATGAGGCCCTAAAGTCTGCACAGGGAATGAGGCCCTAAAGTCTGCATAGGGAATGAGGCCCTAAAGTCTGCACAGGGAATGAGGCCCTAAAGTCTGCACAGGGAATGAGGCCCTAAAGTCTGCACAGGGAATGAGGCCCTAAAGTCTGAACAGGGAATGAGGCCCTAAAGTCTGCACAGGGAATGAGGCCGTAAAGTCTGCACAGGGAATGAGGCCCTAAAGTCTGCACAGGGAATGAGGCCCTAAAGTCTGCATAGGGAATGAGGCCCTAAAGTCTGCCCAGGGAATGAGGCCCTAAAGTCTGCCCAGGGAATGAGGCCCTAAAGTCTGCACAGGGAATGAGGCCCTAAAGTCTGCACAGGGAATGAGGCCCTAAAGTCTGCACAGGGAATGAGGCCCTAAAGTCTGCACAGGGAATGAGGCCCTAAAGTCTGCACAGGGAATGAGGCCCTAAAGTCTGCACAGGGAATGAGGCCCTAAAGTCTGCACAGGGAATGAGGCCCTAAAGTCTGCACAGGGAACGAGGCCCTAAAGTCTGCACAGGGAATGAGGCCCTAAAGTCTGCACAGGGAATGAGGCCCTAAAGTCTGCACAGGGAACGAGGCCGTAAAGTCTGCACAGGGAACGAGGCCGTAAAGTCTGCACAGGGAATGAGGCCCTAAAGTCTGCACAGGGAATGAGGCCCTAAAGTCTGCACAGGGAATGAGGCCCTAAAGTCTGCACAGGGAATGAGGCCCTAAAGTCTGCACAGGGAATGAGGCCCTAAAGTCTGCACAGGGAATGAGGCCGTAAAGTCTGCATAGGGAATGAGGCCCTAAAGTCTGCACAGGGAATGAGGCCCTAAAGTCTGCACAGGGAATCAGGCCCTAAAGTCTGCACAGGGAATCAGGCCCTAAAGTCTGCACAGGGAACGAGGCAGGAAGCCTGCAGACTGACTATGAAGTTGGGGGCAGCGGGGGTAGAACCCACATCCATTTCCCACCCTAGGCTTATACTCGAGTCAATAAATTTTCCAGTTTTTTGTGGTAAAATTAGGTGCCTCGGCTTATATTCGGGTCGGCCTATACTCGAGTATATACGGTAATCAGTTATAGGTAAATATAAACAATAGCTTCACGGAGCTAGCCACGCACTTGTTGAGACTATAGTTTATATTCAATGATTACTAACCATTTGATGACACTGGTTTGTTATGCTCCTGCGCAGGATTTTATGTTGATTGAGAGAAAGGAGAAAAATAATATATATTTTTTTAGCATGATTGTGTACGATCATTTGATTGTTTTTTTATTTACAGTTATAGGTAAATGTTGTTTTGTTTAAAGTGTTACTGTAGGCAAAGGTAATTGTTACTCCATTGTGTCGGCCTACATTTGGCACTGGCCTAAACCGTTTTCCCTTTTTAGATTGAAGCAGAAATGACCGAGATATCAGGGTTTACATGTTCAGCCAATGACATTGCTTTTTCCATCCCTTCCACCAATCAGCTCAGCAGAGCGGGGGCAGATGTAGCCTGACACAATGGTGTAACAAATACCTTTGCCTGCAGTATCACTTTAAAGCGGACCTTCACCCTGAATACGTTTCCCACATCCTGTACATACAGATTGCCCAGATTAATCCGGACCCTCACCCTGAATAAGAGTCTATCTTATATGTTTCCCACACCCTGTACATACAGATTGCCCACATTAATCCGGACCCTCACCCTGAATAAGAGTCTATCTTATATGTTTCCCACATCCTATACATACAGGTTGCCCACATTAATCCGGACCCTCACCCTGAATAAGAGTCTATCTTATATGTTTCCCCCACCCTGTACATACAAATTGCCCACATTAATCCGGACCCTCACCCTGAATAAGAGTCTATCTTATATGTTTCCCACACCCTGTACATACAGATTGCCCACATTAATCCGGATCCTCACTCTGAATAAGAGTCTATCTTATATGTTTCCCACACCCTGTACATACAGATTGCCCACATTAATCCGGACCTTCACCCTGAATAAGTCTATCTTATATGTTTCCCACATCCTGTACATACAGATTGCCCACATTAATCCGGACCCTCACCCTGAATAAGAGCCTATCTTATAGGTTTCCCCCACCCTGTACATACAGATTGCCCACATTAATCCGGACCCTCACCCTGAATAAGAGTCTATCTTATATGTTTCCCACACCCTGTACATACAGATTGCCCACATTAATCCGGACCCTCACCCTGAATAAGAGCCTATCTTATAGGTTTCCCCCACCCTGTACATACAGATTGCCCACATTAATCCGGACCCTCACCCTGAATAAGAGTCTATCTTATATGTTTCCCACACCCTGTACATACAGATTGCCCACATTAATCCGGACCTTCACCCTGAATAAGAGTCTATCTTATATGTTTCCCCCACCCTGTACATACAGATTGCTCACATTAAAAATCATCCTACCTGCATCTACTGCATGTTATGAGCCTTTAAACATCCGAGATGGCGGCCAATTGAGCATCAGGCAGCCTGCAAACAGGAAGTGTCTTCTGACTGTGTCGCTCTGCATTCTGGGATTGCTGACCCTTTCCTTGACCCCAGTCTGCTCTGTCTGTGCAAAGCACAGCTATAACCCCAGCCGCTGTACTTTATCCTGCTCTCCTCTCCCCAGTATGTGATGCTTCTGAGTCAAGATGCCGGCGCCCGTATCCTAGAGTCCTGAACAAAGTTGCAGCCCAGTGGGGGAAAGGATAAGAAGTGACTAAAAACAATAGTTAATACTTAACAATACTTCATATTTTTTTAAGGGTTTGGACTTTCATTATCATTAGATGATGCTGAAGGTCCGGTTTAAGTCTAACTTGGCTCTCTCTCTATAGTGGTACTTTTTTTTTGTTTTGGTGAATGTAATATAACGAAGCTTGAAAGATTTGCATGGCTCCGTCTACTACTAAGACTCTTGGGTACATCCTGCTACTCTTGGCGTCTGTACCATGTAAATATTTTCTGCTTTAAGAAATGTTGTTATTTTACTTGGTGAACATAAGCATTTTAAAAAGGTAAAGCTGCACTTTAAACCGGACCTTCAGCATGATTTATCAAAAAGCCCAAACCCTTAAAAAACGATTCCCCAGCATCTAAAGTTAATATATTTTAAGTTTTTAGTCACTTACTTATTATTCTTTCTCCCACTGGGCTGCAATTCTGTTCAGGACTCTAGGATACGGGCGCTGCCATCTTGCCTCAGAAGCATCACACTTACTGAGGAAAGGAGAGCGGGATAAAGTATAGGGGGCGTGTTATAGCTGTGATTTGCTCAGACAGAGCAGAGCTGGGGTCAGGAAAAGGTCAGCAATCCCAGAATGCAGAGCAGCACAGTCAGAAGGCACTTCCTGTTTGCAGGTTGATGTTCCATGAGCCGCCATCTTGGATGTTTAAAGGCTCATAACATGCAGTAGATGCAGGTAGGATGATTTTTAATGTGAGCAATCTGTATGTACAGGGTGTGGGAAACATATAAGATAGACTCTTATTCAGGGTGAAGGTCCGGATTAATGTGAGCAATCTGTATGTACAGGGTGTGGGAAACATATAAGATAGGCTCTTATTCAGGGTGAAGGTCCGGATTAATGTGGGCAATCTGTATGTACAGGGTGTGGGAAACATATAAGATAGGCTCTTATTCAGGGTGAAGGTCCGGATTAATGTGGGCAATCTGTATGTACAGGGTGTGGGAAACATATAAGATAGGCTCTTATTCAGGGTGAAGGTCCGGATTAATGTGAGCAATCTGTATGTACAGCGTGTGGGAAACATATAAGATAGACTCTTATTCAGGGTGAAGGTCCGGATTAATGTGGGCAATCTGTATGTACAGGGTGTGGGAAACATATAAGATAGGCTCTTATTCAGGGCGAAGGTCCGGATTAATGTGAGCAATCTGTATGTACAGGGTGTGGGAAACATATAAGATAGGCTCTTATTCAGGGTGAGGGTCCGGATTAATGTGGGCAATTTGTATGTATCTATTCAGAGTGAAGGTCCGCTTTAAGTGCCACCCTCTGTTGCCAGACCATTTTTCATTATTTTAAGCTATGTTTAACTGTGATTTATTTATATATTTTTAGTGTATTCTCAACATATACATTTTATTTACATTTCGTAGTAAAAAAAAAGCAAGTATTTTAATAAAATCTTATCGTGTGTAAAAGCCCGATTCCCTGGGTTACAATGGTACCATATATGATCAGTAGACATCCTTGAAGTTGGTCAAGAAAAACAACCCTTTACATTTGTAATCCACCCACCAATTATATATTTTCTAGAAGTACACGCCCCAAGCTTTAAGCTAAATCTTAAAGTGTTAGCCCCCCCCCCCCCCCCCCGAATAGAACAATACCCAACAGGTGAGGGTACTCTTTGACTCTTTAATTGCCAGCCTACTTGAGAATTTGTCATCCTCTGTTTTTTTTTACACTATTTTGCACTATGTATGTTTAAGTGTGATTTTTGCAGGAATTTTCATTCAAATAACATATTGTTTTTATTGTTTTTTAACATTGTTTATGTTTTAATATGGATCAATTAGCTAAGCAAAGAGAGGGGATGCCCCACAACCCCTAAATGGGGGGAATGACCAGAGACTGACAATGGCACTCTAAAGTATTTAAATCATGAACAAAATTTATTGAACATCTAAATCACATACTAGGACATGTTAAAAATATTCATATTAAAAAACATATATCACAACTAAATGCATACTACTCACAAGGGATAGGGAAAAAGAAGGGAGGGGAGGAGGCTATACAGCAGGCTTATTTGATTTGATAAGTGACTGTGTGTTAAAGACCTATACAAATATAATTAATATACGAGCTAAAACCCTATTAAGATAATGTACATATATGTACATTGTGTGTGCAATTGCAAAAGAAAGTGCCAAGTGCTACCTACAGTGCATCAGTATCAAACATACAAGTCATAAAGAGATCCAAATAATAAAAGAAACAACCAGTAAATACCTTTCCAATAAAGTGCTAAGTGCAAAAAGCCGCTGTAGTTCCCCTCACAGCCCTCGCATATGCCGTCCCTGGACGCGTTTCGTGACGTCACCGTCACTTCCTCAAGCAGAGTATCCTGAGTTTTCCCTGATTAATATGGATCAAAATGCAGATCACCTCGGGAATCTTAAAAATCGATTCCCTTCCCCCCCCTGGGGCATCCAAAATTGGGATACCCCGCTGTGTGAAACCCCCCCATGTCGCCCCATACACTTACCTTGTTTCCCGGGCCAACGGCGCATGCGCGAGCCACATCCCTCTAGCAGGGCGTGTGCCCGCACCAGGCATTTGTGAATGGCCGACACAGGCTGGCTCTCTGTTAGAGGGAAGTGGGGAATGGGGCCGCCAGGGCGCTCGGAGCCGCTGACCTTAAACGAAGCTCCGAGCGCGCCGATTGGACGAGCGCCGTAGTACCGGGAAGGGGTGAGTTAGCATCGGCGATCTGGGGGGTTTCACACAGCGGGGCACCTCCGATTAGGGGTAAAAATCCTGGGTTTTGGTCAACTTTAAAGTGAAATTTCTTGTTAGGATTTTTACATGTTTTTATAACTTTGTATAAAAATAAAAAATATATATTTTTTTAAACAGTTGTGGCATTTTTTTTAAAGTAAAAAAATATTTTCTTCAAGAACACAATATAGAGTGTGAAAGCCCCATTCCTCCGATAATGGTACAACATATGTATCCCCCCGTTCCTGCCCTGAAGACCCCCAAAACTAAAAAGACCTCTTTATGACATTTTCAAATGGAATACAACTGCTATGTACACGATCAAGGGTTACATTAAAAATAAAAAGTCAGGGGGGCCTATTTTAAGAGGAGACCCACACAGAGGATAAGGGTGAGCATTTTTTTTTTCTTTTCTTTTTTATTTCCTTTAAAGTGGACCAACACCCGATGCTGATCGGCCCGGGAATCTATAAGATTCCTGGGCCGATCCGCATCGGGCCTGCGGGGCACCCCCTGTGTGAAACCCCCCAGAAAGCCCGGAACTCCCTACCTGCTCCCCGATTCAGCGGCGTATGCCGCTCGCGCATCCCTCTAGCAGGTCTAGGTCTAGGTTTGCGAATGGCTGCGGGGGGCGCTCTCCCTGTAAGAGTGACGTGCGGGAGGCGGTGGCGGACGCGCTCGCTTGTCCGGCGATAGGCCTCGCTTGTCCGTCGGCGGGGGATTGGCTGCAGTGGTCACGTGGGAGCGGGGACAGGTGAGTTTTTGGGGCTTTCTGGGGGGTTTCACACAGATCGGGGTGCCCCACCGAAGTGGACCAAAACCCAGGATAGTCAAAATCCTGGGTGTTGGTCCACTTTAATCAAGGGAGATGTTAGCTATATGAGTCTCACGTAGCTGGCACTAATAAGGTGAAAGGCAGGGAGAGCTTTCTTAAACCGGACCTACAGCGTGATTTAATGAAAAGCCCAAACTATTAAAAAACGCTTCCCCAGCATCTAAAATTAATATATTTTACGTTTTTAGTCACTAACTTATTATTCTTTCCCCCACTGGGCTGCAACTCTGTTCAGGAATTTAGGATACGGGCGCCGCCATCTTTACTCAGAAGCATCACATTTACTGAGGAGAGGAAAGTGGGATAAGGTACAGGGGGGCAGGATATAGCTGTGCTTTGCTCAGACAGAGCAGAGCTGGGGTCAGGTAAAGGTCAGCAGTCCCAGAATGCAGAGCAGCACAGTCAGGAGGCACTTCCTGTTTGCAGGCTGCCTGATAAGATGGCGGCTTCCATAAGCTGCCATCTTGGATGTTTAATGGCTCATAACATGCAGTAGATGCAGGTAGGATGATTTTTAATGTGAGCAATCTGTATGTACAGGGTGTGGGAAACATATAAGATAGGCTCTTATTCAGAGTGAAGGTCCGCTTTAAGACAGAACGTATTTGCATAGTGCAAATCACAAAGGATAATGTAATTTCTCCCAAGATCCTTTGTAGGAGGTGCAGGAGCCATGTAAATAAATCTCTCTTGGCTATGCGCAAACATCTGGAAAAGGCAACAGGAAGTGCAATAGCCTAATTTTACAAAGAGCCCAAGAACCTGATTCGAACACTCGCAAACATGCACATGTGCACTTCCAAACATGCATGAACACACTCTCAAAGAGCATGCACGCACGTGTATCATATCGTATTCAGCAACATGAATACGATATGATAATATTTTTTTTTAAATATTTTTTTACTTTATTTCACTATTAAATAGTACAGGGGTTCTTACATGTATGTATATAATTTATGTATAATTGTTTGGACATGGGTGTTTAAGGAGTCTTTTTGTTAAAGCGGACCTTCACTCTGAATAAGAGTCTATCTTATATGTTTCCCACACCCTGTACATACAGATTGCTCACATTAAATATCATCCTACCTGCACCTACTGCATGTTATGAGCCTTTAAACATCCAAGATGGCGGCTTATGGAAGCCGCCATCTTATCAGGCAGCCTGCAAACAGGAAGTGCCTCCTGACTGTGCTGCTCTGCATTCTGGGACTGCTGCCCGTTACCTGACCCCAGCTCTGCTCTGTATGACCAAACCACAGCTATAACCCGCCCCCCTGTACCTTATCCCACTCTCCTCAGTAAGTGTGATGCTTCTGAGTCAAGATGGCGGCGCCCATGTCCTAAATTCCTGAACAGAGTTGAAGCCCAGTGGGGGAAATAATAATAAGTTAGTGACTAAAAACGTAAAATATATTAATTTTAGATGCTGGGGAACCATTTCTTAAGAGTTTGGGCTTTTCATTAAATCACGCTGAAGGTCCGGTTTAAGTTCAAGGTCTGGTGTGGTATTTATTGGGCACGGTTATTGAAGAAGTCGCTTCGTCAAGCTCAAGGCAAAGTTTGATGAATGAGGATATTGAACTACAATGCCAGCGTCACCATCTTTCATTCGGTTCCTTAACCTTTGGACTTCACGTTGAGATATATACATTTTTTTCTTTCTTTCTTATGATTGTATATATTTTTCTTTTATATAAGGCTTTGTATTGTATTATTACTCTTATACCAATATGATAATATGTGCCCAATTTATTCAATTGATTATGTTTGGGTGGGATATTTGATATTTTCTTGTAAATACCAAATTGGAATCAATGTTTATATGTACAGTGCTTTGCTCTTTCCTTCAGCCATATTAGGGTTATTCTAATTATTATTATATTGGGGATAAATCATTAGGGATGAGTTTTGAATTAAAATTTCATTAGCATTTTGTGATATACCGTATATACTCGAGTATAAGCCGAGTTTTTCAGCCCACTTTTTGGGCTGAAAAAAGCCGCCTCGGCTTATACTCGAGTCAGTGAAAATTTTGGCCGAAATGAAGGAGAAATGGGGGCAGGGCCATCACTGTTCCCGCTAAGGTGCGCACACGCGCGGCCGCGCACCCACACCTGCCCCCCCCCCGCGCAGCCCCGCCTGCCGTCCGCACATGGTCGCCGTCGGCAGTGAGGATGTTCAAGATGCTGGAGCAGTGCGGGGCATGTGGTCCTCTTGTGTCCCCCTCATCAGGTAGGGGTGTGTGTGTGTGTGCCACACAGAGGTGACTGGTGACTTATCTGTGTGCGGCGGAGCCAGTGCGGGGCGGCGGCAAAAGCCGGAACTGGAGCACAGCGCCGCGGAGTCTCCTCACACAGCGCCACCGTGTCCCCTTCCCCAGAGCCAGGCCACAGCTTCCCCACCTGCA
This sequence comes from Gastrophryne carolinensis, assembly GCA_027917425.1. Taxonomy (NCBI): domain Eukaryota; kingdom Metazoa; phylum Chordata; class Amphibia; order Anura; family Microhylidae; genus Gastrophryne; species Gastrophryne carolinensis. The sequence continues at coordinate 172,801,252 of CM051243.1, forward strand.
GCTCAGTCACACTGCCCCTGCCGCCCCTGTCCCTTCATAGAGAGCTTCCGGCTGTGGGACGGCTACTGGGATATATTGCCTTTTCCACTGATAAAGCTGGGACACGTGCACTGCAGGGGTAAAGCATTTACAACTATTAGTAATTAACTTTTACACATCTCTCTCTTTTACTCTTTCTTCCCTTTTCCACATTCTTTCTTTCTTATTTTACGCCTTTACCTTTTTTTCTCCTTTTCAGATTGCATCAGTCTTCTCTTTTCTACATCCAACATTTTCCACATTCCCTCCTTCTTGCTCTTTTCCACATTCCCTCCTTCTTGCTCTTTTCCACATTCCCTCCTTCTTGCTCTTTACGGTATTCAAAAACATTATTGGTATCTATTTTTATTTTTGAAATTTACCGGTAGCTGCTGCATTTCCCACCCTAGGCTTATACTCGAGTCAATAACTTTTCCAGTTTTTTGTGGTAAAATTAGGTGCCTCGGCTTATATTCGGGTCGGCCTATACTCGAGTATATACGGTAATTATGTTGTTTGATAGTTTTAAATCAGGATGTTGTATATTATACTCTATGGGGTTGGGTGGATCCATTACCTACAAGCCGCCTTGTATTTAAGATGTGGTGTGATTAGACACAGCTCCCGATAGACATCCGCTCCCGGTCTCAGCCAATGTCCACCCTCCCCGCCTAGTGGCCATTGCCATAGACACACGCCACTATGCGGCATTGATGTGTGACACAGCCTGCCGGGTATCTGGGGGGACTGGCAGGTAGCGGAATGCATTGATTGGTCTGGGCCCGCTGACGTGACCCCTGCACGTGTGAATTGCATCCGACCGGGCCGTCGCACACATCGGGGCGCAAGTGGGTTCTCCTGCGCATGGACAGGCTGAGGGGGCTTATTAAGGGAGGCGATGGGGTCGATCACTGGCGCCTTGAAAACGTGTGGGCAACCATACTCTCGGAGAGAGCAGCTACACTTCTTAGGTGATATTGTTTATTTTTTCATGTTGGTATTGTTGCACATTGCCGATTTCCTCTTTGTTAATTTATTGTTGGCACTATATAGAGTACTTTATGAGGGCACATTATTTGAAAAAGAGAGTGTACAACGAGCCATTTCAAAATCTCCAATTATATATGGATGCCTAATATATTATTAGTAAAGCCTCTGGCTTAGCTTCAATTTCTGGGTGTCGTTGAGCTGAGAAGGACGCATCATGCCGCAGCTTTATGAATCACGTGTGCTTTCCTGTGGTCAGAGCAAGGTGTGTGACCACAGTGGCTTACCGTGCTCAAAAGTGGCTGTTAGACCACTTTAGTTGTGTGGTCCTGGAGAAATGAAATTAAAAGGAGGGCAAACTATGGTGGCTCTGCCTAGCCAACGCTGGAGGAAAAGGAGGAACCGCACATGGGTCAGATAAGCTGATTGCAGCCTTATAATTGCTGTGTCATAGATGGTCTAACTCAACTTACCCCCACATTGTTCCGTTACAGACATATCCCTGTCTCAAGCTGTACCTGACCTAACTGCCAATCACATCACTGGAACTGTTAACATGACTGCCCCCCCACTCAAATTAACTCAAACAAGCCCTGGAAACTAGCAGATCTTACTTGGCATGGCAAATTTGCCTCTAGTTACACAGAGAAGTCTTTATGTCTCCAACAAGATGTATTAGGACTCTGTCAATCTCCCTTGTGGCAAATGAAGTGGGGTACTTGCTAAATAAACCTGTCAAACCTTCTTAAAAATTAATAAAATAAATATTAGATATACACATTTATATTATATATTAATTCAATTCATTTCTGCGGCACCAGGAAGTGATCAGTGAGCTCATGTCTGTTATTTGCGAGTCGGAATATTAATCTATCGCTTTACGGAGCGGCACAACCGGTTTGCAGGGAGCGGCCACTCTCTGACTAGAAGGGAGGGGACACTCGCTCCCCTTTGTATGAAAACAAGCGTATGTCTGGCGAGCTGATGCCAGGAATGGTGCCACACGCGTACATTATCCAACAGTAGTAGACAGGCTGGGTCCACGCCCATGAGCCGCGGTGACAGAAGGTTGTGGTGACATCACTCACTTGCTAAACTCTAGTAGCTTATTATTACATCCCGAAGGTATACAAGTGTATACGGAGGAGTATTGGACTCGCACAGCAGTCACCCCGCTGGCGTTAGTAACATTTTAGTTGCTATGGGTGAAGTCAGGGTGATTCACAGTTTTACAGACTTCAAAACTGAACTAAAAACGATGTTCAGTTATGTTTTAGAAATAGAATCACTTAATCAGTGGAGCAACATGTGTGTGGCTTGTGTGGGGACAGCATGGCCCCTTCTACTATTACTTAAAGCGGACCTTCACCCTGAATAAGAGTCTATCTTATATGTTTCCCACACCCTGTACATACAGATTGTCCACATTAAAAATCATCCTACCTGCATCTACTGCATGTCATGAGCCTTTAAACATCCAAGATGGTGGCTTATGGAAGCCGCCATCTTATCAGGCAGCCTGCAAACAGGAAGTGCCTCCTGACTGTGCTGCTCTGCATTCTGGGACTGCTGACCTTTACCTGACCCCAGCTCTGCTCTGTCTGAGCAAAGCACAGCTATAACCCGCCCCTCTGTACCTTATCCCACGCTCCTCTCCTCAGTAAGTGTGATGCTTCTGAGTCAAGATGGCGGCGCCCGTATCCTAAATTCCTGAACAGAGTTGCAGCCCAGTGGGGGAAAGAATAATAAGTTAGTGACTAAAAACGTAAAATATATTAATTTTAGATGCTGGGGAACTGTTTAAGAGTTTGGGCTTTTCATTAAATCACGCTGAAGGTCCGGTTTAAAGCCCCTGTCCAGGCAAAGCTGAAAAATAAAAAATACTGGTACTTCTTTATTCTGATTGGATGACTCGCAAAGTACTCACCTGCTGCACACTATGGCTGACGGTCCTCGAGGTGCATTTACTACTGTCAGTGAGAAACTGCATGTGTCAGGCAGATGTGCATAAGCCATGTGAGCGCCACAAATGCCCACCAGCAGTCATGTGGGATCTAGGGAGGACCCCACCAGCAGTCATGTGGGATCTAGGGAGGACCCCACCAGCAGTCATGTGGGATCTAGGGAGGACCCCACCAGCAGTCATGTGGGATCTAGGGAGGACCCCACCAGCAGTCATGTGGGATCTAGGGAGGACCTAACAGGTTATTCTGCATCTGAATTGAGGGCAGCTACAGGAGGCAGAGACTGGGGGTCTGATTTAAAGTAGACATAAACCTGGTATATTGACCTTCTTAGGATTAGATCCATGTCCCTAAATTGAGATGGCTTGCTGTGTGAAACCCTCTAGGAACGCCAATATCCGCACCAAGCTGGCCACTATGGCACAAGCTCCTGTCCAATCGTCATGCTCTGCTGTGCATACAAATGGATGGCATTGAACACAGAACCTGTCATAGTGTACAGGGCGGCTTACATCCCTCAGACTGCTTCCCACCTGCTGTGCATAGCCACACCAACCATTCCCTGCCAGAGGGATGATGGCACGACCTACACATATATCATGGGGATTACTGGAAATGAATGTAAAACAGGTAAGCCAAACCGGGATGCCCCAGTGAGTGGGAATTGCCTGCTGCTTTTAAGTCTTTAAAATCCAGGTCCACTTTAATTTACCGGTATAAGGCAGTGCACACATTTTCTATTTAACTTTTAGCTTAACAAAAGTCATGAACATTGTCATGTCCATAGTTTGCAAAATCTTGCCCTCCCATTTTTTTAAAATTAGGGAATATATATATATATATATATATATATATATATATATATACCGTATATACTCGAGTATAAGCCGAGTTTTTCAGCCCACTTTTTGGGCTGAAAAAAGCAGCCTCGGCTTATACTCGAGTCAGTGACTTACCTGAGCGAGGGCAGAAGAGCCTCCGAGGCGGCAGACGAGCCGCCGAGGCTTCAGAACTCGGCGGGGAGATCAGTACACCCAGCGCGAGGTGGGTGTACCAAGATGGCGGCCCGGGCCTCAGTGACGTGACGTGGCGGCGCGGAGCGCGCCGGCCGCCATCTTGGTACACCCACCTCGCGCTGGGTGTACTGATCTCCCCGCCGAGTTCTGAAGCCTCTGAGGCGGCTCTTCTGCCCTGCGTCTAGATGGACCCATGCCGTCGTCCCGCGCCGTCCTCACTCTCTCCCGCACCGTCGCTGGAAGGAGCCTCGCTGAAGATTCTGCAGGAGCTGAACTGGTGAGTGTGTGTGTTGTGTGCATTGTATGTGTGCTGTGTTGTGTGCTGTGTGTGCCTTGTGTGTGTATGTGTGCTGTATTGTGTGCTGTGTTGTGTGCTGTGTGTGTGTTGTGTGTGCTGTGTGTATGTTGTGTGTGTGCTGTGTTACACCTGAATGGCTGTAATGAGGGATGCCCCTAACTGGCTGTAACAAGGGATGCCCCTCACTGTATTATTATTATTTATTTTTATTTAATTCTTAGGTGATGGCTGGGGGCGTGGTCAGGGGTGATTCCTCAAATCAACTCCAATTCCAATTGAAAAAAGCCGCCTCGGCTTATACTCGGGTCAATAACTTTTTCCAGGTTTTTGGGGTAAAATTAGGTGCCTCGGCTTATATTCGGGTCGGCCTATACTCGAGTATATACGGTATATATATATATATATATATAGTGGTAAAGTGTATGGAAAAGTGGTGTATGGGGTCTATATCTCCCATGAGTTTTTCAGGCAGGCACGATCCATGCTGCGATATCAGAGTTCCAATCCACATCCCAGGTCCTCTACGGGTTTTCCCCTACTCACAGGTCTTCCCAGGTGATGAGACTAATTGAAGGAAGGAAGCCCTATAAAAGGAGCCGCTGAGGCTTCCAGTATGGAGATGGAGAGACTGGGATGAGGAGCCCGGGCCTTGCTGCTACCAATACAGTGCTGAATTGTAGCCGAAGGACTTTATGTGTTATCTGTTCTTGGAACCTGTGAATTAACAGCCTGGACCTGTATGCCCCGAAAGAGGACCTGTTATATCAAGGACCTACAATTATCATACATTGGACATTGCTAAAGTTGGTGAGCTAACCGCTTGCTGTAGTGTACTGTATCCTGCATCATACTCTGAAGTTAAGAGATTTTGCCTGTTGGACTTTATTTTCAATAAATTGCTTATTATTTGACTAAGTCTTCAGAGTCATTGCCGTTGGCCCCAGATCCCGACTATATATATATATAGACAGATAGAGAGATACATTCCCCCTAATGCTAAAGAACTATTTATCTTGCAAACTGCAGACTCAAACTTCCGACTCCTGTGTTCAAACTTCACAGACTACCATATGTAGCTAAATATTAGCAAGCTAATTAGCAGGCTATTCCATCTAATTAGATCCGGACACTGGAAGGATGGGGATAATGTTGTTGAGCCTTTTTGCAGAGACGGCAATATTAGAAATTCCAAGATATAGCCGGGTCTGGGGTTGCTTACTAGCGAGAGGTTTTGGATGGTGTACATGGAGTATTTTAGGAGGAAAACAATGCTGCTATTGGATCAGTAAAGGATGTGTGACCTCTCCTTCTGTCTCCCAAAGGGATGGCTGTCTTCCCACACCCTCCCAAGGAGGTAGAGCCCCTCTAGGCATTGAGGACAAGCAGAGAGGAGGCTTAATGCAGCTGCTTCGTGCAGACATTTCCTGCATGACTGTGGAGCCGTCTCCTAGCAACAGCCCTCAGGGCTCCGTCCTACGCAAGGCCGGATGAAAAGCCCGGCCAGGCCTGTCTGCAGTGTGCGGCCCTTCACCTGGGATCCCTCCAGGCGCCATTCAGCCCTGGGGGAGATTCATGATGGATGTGGGAAGATTCAGTTATTTCAAAGCAGTTTGGTGAATGGGGAAGAGACTCTTTTCTCTGGACACTCTGTTGTAGCCAATCTCCAGACACAGTTTTTTAGGTATAGATTAAAGTGAACCTAAGCGCTCCTTGGCAACTTTGCACTGGAGAGGTGCTGATGCAAGACACCTAACCCACCCCTCTGACTGCTGGTGAGCCAAGCATTTCAAGAGGACCAAAATCCATATTTGAAATCCCTCCTACCTGCCCCAAGGTGTTTGACCCCCCCCCCCCCAGTCACGGGATATCCCACAGTGCATGCTCTTCAGTACCATCCAGGTATAGAATAATACCTGGGAGTAGCTCCAAATCTCTATCTTTCCACGTAGCTAGACATGTTTGGTCCCTAAACCGGACCTTCACCCTGATTTATTGAAAAGCCCAAACCCTTAAAAAATGATTCCCCAGCATCTAAAATTAATATATTTTAAGTTTTTAGTCACTTATTATTCTTTCCCCCACTGAGCTGCAACTCTGTTCAGGACTTCAGGTTACGGGCGCCGCCATCTTGCCTCAGAAGCATCACATATACTGAGGAGAGCGGGATAAAGTACAGGGGGCAGGGTTATAGCTGTGCTTTGCTCAGACAGAGCAGAGCTGGGGTCAGGAAAAGGTCAGCAATCCCAGAATGCAGAGCGACACAGTCAGAAGGCACTTCCTGTTTGCAGGCTGCCTGATGTTCCATGAGCCGCCATCTTGGATGTTTAACATGCAGTAGATGCAGGTAGGATGATTTTTAATGTGAGCAATCTGTATGTACAGAGTGTGGGAAACATATAAGATAGGCTCTTATTCAGGGTGAAGGCCCGGATTAATGTGGGCAATCTGTATGTACAGGGTGTGGGAAACATATAAGATAGGCTCTTATTCAGGGTGAAGGTCCGGATTAATGTGAGCAATCCTGTATGTACAGGGTGTGGGAAACATATAAGATAGACTCTTATTCAGGGTGAAGGTCCGGATTAATGTGAGCAATCTGTATGTACAGGGTGTGGGAAACATATAAGATATGCTCTTATTCAGGGTGAAGGTCCGGATTAATGTGGGCAATCTGTATGTACAGGGTGTGGGAAACATATAAGATACGCTCTTATTCAGGGTGAAGGTCCGGATTAATGTGAGCAATCTGTATGTACAGGGTGGGGGAAACATATAAGATAGGCTCTTATTCAGGGTGAAGGTCCGGATTAATGTGAGCAATCTGTATGTACAGGGTGGGGGAAACATATAAGATAGATTCTTATTCAGAGTGAAGGACCGCTTTAATACTTGGATGATGAGAGAGTTAAACTGGGCGGTAAATTGGTTCCCAGGCCCTGAATAATAATAATAATTTTGTATAAATAATAGTGACTGAGCTACTCCCACCCCCTTTACTCAGCTGAATTGCCATGAGCACACACAGGGAGAGATTCAGTCAATGTAGAGTGTTCTAAAGAGAGGCTGGCAGCTTCCCAGGTGAGTAGCTCTGAAATAGTTGACTGCCTTTAAAGTCCCAACTTTGGGGACTCAGAAATAAGAGTAGGGACCACACTAAACACAGAGTGCCTTGCCGGGGCGGTGTGGCTTCCACATGTATCTGCAGATATATGCAACCAAATCTCTGTCCTTCCACATAGCTAGACATGTTTGTTGCTTGATATTTAGATGATGAGAGGGTTAAACTGGCGGTAAATTGGTTCCGAGGCCCTGAATAATAATAATAATTCTGTATAAATAATAGTGATGGAGCTACTTCCACCCCCTTTACTCAGATAGATTAAAGTGAACCTAAGCCCTCCTTTGGCAACTTTGCAATGGAGAGGTGCTGATGCAAGACACCCTTAACCCACCCCTCTGACTGCTGGTGAGCCAAGCATTTCAAGAGGACCAAAACCCATATTTGCAATCCCTCCTACCTGCCCCAAGGTGTTTGACTACCCCCCACAGTCACGGGATATCCCACAGTGTATGCTCCTCAGCAGCATCCCTGCTATGTACAGCTTGCTCCAGCTCTTAGCAATCAAGTGCTAAGAAGCAGTGCATGCTCCATGGGATTGAGGCAAGTATATGAAGACCAGGGGGCATCCCAAACCGAGGGCGGTAATCAGTCATCTTTAAAGTATTTGTCCAGACTTAAAAAGCAGACAGGATTCTTACCATTCCCTGGTTTTAGCCTAGGTCTCTAAAGCATGCTGATTTGGAAGATATGCTCTTATTCAGGGTGAAGGTCCACTTTAAAGTTATGGAGGAAGTTGGCCATTAAAGCGGACCTTCACCCTGAATAAGAGCATATCTTATGTTTCCCCCACCCTGTACATACAGATTGCTCACATTAAAAATCATCCTACCTGCTGCATGTTATAAGCCTTAAAACAGCCAAAATGGCGGCTCATGGAGCATCAAGCTGCTGCAAACAGGAAGTGTCTTCTGACTGTGTAGCTCTGAATTCTGGGATTGCTGTCCATTTCCTGACCCCAGCTCTGCTCTGACTGTGCGAAGCACAACTATAACCCCACCCTGCACTTTATCCCGCTCTCCTTTTCTCAGTAAGTGTGATGCTTCTGAGTCAAGATGGCGGCGCCCATATCCTAAAGTCCTGAGCAGAGTTGCAGCCCAGTGGGAATAAGAATAATGAGCAAGTGACTTAAAATCTATTAATTTTAGACGCTGGTGATGGGAAACTTGGCAGGACCTCCCCAGCCTGAGTGTGGCCCTTTCCTCCTGTCTCCCTCGTCCCTCCCCTGCCTGAGTGTGGCCCTTTCCTTCTGTCTCCCTCATCCCTCCCTTGCCTGAGTGTGGCCCTTTCCTTCTGTCTCCCTCATCCCTCCCCTGCCTGAGTGTGGCCCTTTCCTTCTGTCTCCCTCATCCCTCCCCTGCCTGAGTGTGGCCCTTTCCTTCTGTCTCCCTCATCCCTCCCTTGCCTGAGTGTGGCCCTTTCCTTCTGTCTCCCTCATCCCTCCCCTGCCTGACTGTGGCCCTTTCCTTCTGTCTCCCTCATCCCCCCCCCCTGCCCGAATGTGGCCCTTTCCTTCTGTCTCCCTCATCCCTCCCTTGCCTGAGTGTGGCCCTTTCCTTCTGTCTCCCTCATCCCTCCCCTGCCTGAGTGTGGCCCTTTCCTTCTGTCTCCCTCGTCCCTCCCCTGCCTGAGTGTGGCCCTTTCCTTCTGTCTCCCTCATCCCTCCCTTGCCTGAGTGTGGCCCTTTCCTTCTGTCTCCCTCATCCCTCCCTTGCCTGAGTGTGGCCCTTTCCTTCTGTCTCCCTCATCCCTCCCCTGCCTGAGTGTGTCCCTTTCCTTCTGTCTCCCTCATCCCTCCCCTGCCTGACTGTGGCCCTTTCCTTCTGTCTCCCTCATCCCCCCCCCCTGCCCGAATGTGGCCCTTTCCTTCTGTCTCCCTCATCCCTCCCTTGCCTGAGTGTGGCCCTTTCCTTCTGTCTCCCTCATCCCTCCTCTGCCTGAGTGTGGCCCTTTCCTTCTGTCTCCCTCATCCCTCCCCTGCCTGACTGTGGCCCTTTCCTTCTGTCTCCCTCATCCCTCCCCTGCCTGACTGTGGCCCTTTCCTTCTGTCTCCCTCATCCCTCCTCTGCCTGAGTGTGGCCCTTTCCTTCTGTCTCCCTCATCCCTCCCCTGCCTGACTGTGGCCCTTTCCTTCTGTCTCCCTCATCCCTCCCCTGCCTGACTGTGGCCCTTTCCTTCTGTCTCCCTCATCCCCCCCCCTGCCAGAGTGTGGCCCTTTCCTTCTGTCTCCCTCATCCCTCCCCTGCCTGACTGTGGCCCTTTCCTTCTGTCTCCCTCATCCCCCCCCCGCCAGAGTGTGGCCCTTTCCTTCTGTCTCCCTCATCCCTCCCCTGCCAGAGTGTGGCCCTTTCCTTCTGTCTCCCTCATCCCTCCCCTGCCTGAGTGTGGCCCTTTCCTTCTGTCTCCCTCATCCCTCCTCTGCCTGAGTGTGGCCCTTTCCTTCTGTCTCCCTCATCCCTCCTCTGCCTGAGTGTGTCCCTTTCCTTCTGTCTCCCTCATCTCTCTCCTGCCTGAGTGTGGCCCTTTCCTTCTGTCTCCCTCATCCCTCCTCTGCCTGAGTGTGGCCCTTTCCTTCTGTCTCCCTCATCCCTCCTCTGCCTGAGTGTGGCCCTTTCCTTCTGTCTCCCTCATCCCTCCCCTGCCTGAGTGTGTCCCTTTCCTTCTGTCTCCCTCATCCCCCCCCTGCCAGAGTGTGGCCCTTTCCTTCTGTCTCCCTCATCCCTCCCCTGCCTGAGTGTGGCCCTTTCCTTCTGTCTCCCTCATCCCTCCCCTGCCTGAGTGTGGCCCTTTCCTTCTGTCTCCCTCATCCCTCCCCTGCCTGAGTGTGGCCCTTTCCTTCTGTCTCCCTCATCCCTCCCCTGCCTGAGTGTGGCCCGTTCCTTCTGTCTCCCTTATCCCTCCCCTGCCTGAGTGTGTCCCTTTCCTTCTGTCTCCCTCGTCCCTCCCCTGCCTGAGTGTGGCCCTTTCCTTCTGTCTCCCTCATCCCTCCCCTGCCTGAGTGTGGCCCTTTCCTTCTGTCTCCCTCATCCCTCCCCTGCCTGAGTGTGTCCCTTTCCTTCTGTCTCCCTCATCCCTCCCCTGCCTGAGTGTGGCCCTTTCCTTCTGTCTCCCTCATCCCTCCCCTGCCTGAGTGTGGCCCTTTCCTTCTGTCTCCCTCATCCCTCCCCTGCCTGAGTGTGGCCCTTTCCTTCTGTCTCCCTCATCCCTCCCCTGCCTGAGTGTGGCCCTTTCCTTCTGTCTCCCTCATCCCTCCCCTGCCTGAGTGTGGCCCTTTCCTTCTGTCTCCCTCATCCCTCCCCTGCCTAAGTGTGTCCCTTTCCTTCTGTCTCCCTCATCCCTCCCCTGCCTGAGTGTGGCCCTTTCCTTCTGTCTCCCTCATCCCTCCCCTGCCTGAGTGTGGCCCTTTCCTTCTGTCTCCCTCATCCCTCCCCTGCCTGAGTGTGGCCCTTTCCTTCTGTCTCCCTCATCCCTCCCCTGCCCGAGTGTGGCCCTTTCCTTCTGTCTCCCTCATCCCTCCCCTGCCTGAGTGTGGCCCTTTCCTTCTGTCTCCCTCATCCCTCCCCTGCCTGAGTGTGGCCCTTTCCTTCTGTCTCCCTCATCCCTCCCCTGCCTGAGTGTGTCCCTTTCCTTCTGTCTCCCTCATCCCTCCCCTGCCTGAGTGTGGCCCTTTCCTTCTGTCTCCCTCATCCCTCCCCTGCCTGAGTGTGGCCCTTTCCTTCTGTCTCCCTCATCCCTCCCCTGCCCGAGTGTGGCCCTTTCCTTCTGTCTCCCTCATCCCTCCCCTGCCTGAGTGTGGCCCTTTCCTTCTGTCTCCCTCATCCCTCCCCTGCCTGAGTGTGTCCCTTTCCTTCTGTCTCCCTCATCCCTCCCCTGCCTGAGTGTGGCCCTTTCCTTCTGTCTCCCTCATCCCTCCCCTGCCTGAGTGTGGCCCTTTCCTTCTGTCTCCCTCATCCCTCCCCTGCCCGAGTGTGGCCCTTTCCTTCTGTCTCCCTCATCCCTCCCCTGCCTGAGTGTGGCCCTTTCCTTCTGTCTCCCTCGTCCCTCCTCTGCCTGAGTGTGGCCCTTTCCTTCTGTCTCCCTCATCCCTCCCCTGCACCCAGTGGCCCTTTCCTTCTGTCTCCCTCATCCCTCCCCTGCCTGAGTGTGGCCCTTTCCTTCTGTCTCCCTTGTCCCTCCCCTGCCTGAGTGTGGCCCTTTCCTTCTGTCTCCCTCGTCCCTCCCCTGCCTGAGTGTGGCCCTTTCCTTTTGTCTCCCTCATCCCTCCCCTGCCTGAGTGTGGCCCTTTCCTTCTGTCTCCCTCATCCCTCCCCTGCACCCAGTGGCCCTTTCCTTCTGTCTCCCTCATCCCTCCCCTGCCTGAGTGTGGCCCTTTCCTTCTGTCTCCCTCATCCCTCCCCTGCCAGAGTGTGGCCCTTTCCTTCTGTCTCCCTCGTCCCTCCCTTGCCTGAGTGTGGCCCTTTCCTTCTGTCTCCCTCATCCCTCCCTTGCCTGAGTGTGGCCCTTTCCTTCTGTCTCCCTCATCCCTCCCCTGCCTGACTGTGGCCCTTTCCTTCTGTCTCCCTCATCCCCCCCCCCTGCCCGAATGTGGCCCTTTCCTTCTGTCTCCCTCATCCCTCCCTTGCCTGAGTGTGGCCCTTTCCTTCTGTCTCCCTCATCCCCCCCCCCTGCCCGAATGTGGCCCTTTCCTTCTGTCTCCCTCATCCCTCCCTTGCCTGAGTGTGGCCCTTTCCTTCTGTCTCCCTCATCCCTCCTCTGCCTGAGTGTGGCCCTTTCCTTCTGTCTCCCTCATCCCTCCCCTGCCTGACTGTGGCCCTTTCCTTCTGTCTCCCTCATCCCTCCCCTGCCTGACTGTGGCCCTTTCCTTCTGTCTCCCTCATCCCTCCTCTGCCTGAGTGTGGCCCTTTCCTTCTGTCTCCCTCATCCCTCCCCTGCCTGACTGTGGCCCTTTCCTTCTGTCTCCCTCATCCCTCCCCTGCCTGACTGTGGCCCTTTCCTTCTGTCTCCCTCATCCCCCCCCCTGCCAGAGTGTGGCCCTTTCCTTCTGTCTCCCTCATCCCTCCCCTGCCTGACTGTGGCCCTTTCCTTCTGTCTCCCTCATCCCCCCCCCGCCAGAGTGTGGCCCTTTCCTTCTGTCTCCCTCATCCCTCCCCTGCCAGAGTGTGGCCCTTTCCTTCTGTCTCCCTCATCCCTCCCCTGCCTGAGTGTGGCCCTTTCCTTCTGTCTCCCTCATCTCTCTCCTGCCTGAGTGTGGCCCTTTCCTTCTGTCTCCCTCATCCCTCCTCTGCCTGAGTGTGGCCCTTTCCTTCTGTCTCCCTCATCCCTCCTCTGCCTGAGTGTGGCCCTTTCCTTCTGTCTCCCTCATCCCTCCCCTGCCTGAGTGTGTCCCTTTCCTTCTGTCTCCCTCATCCCCCCCCTGCCAGAGTGTGGCCCTTTCCTTCTGTCTCCCTCATCCCTCCCCTGCCTGAGTGTGGCCCTTTCCTTCTGTCTCCCTCATCCCTCCCCTGCCTGAGTGTGGCCCTTTCCTTCTGTCTCCCTCATCCCTCCCCTGCCTGAGTGTGGCCCTTTCCTTCTGTCTCCCTCATCCCTCCCCTGCCTGAGTGTGGCCCGTTCCTTCTGTCTCCCTTATCCCTCCCCTGCCTGAGTGTGTCCCTTTCCTTCTGTCTCCCTCGTCCCTCCCCTGCCTGAGTGTGGCCCTTTCCTTCTGTCTCCCTCATCCCTCCCCTGCCTGAGTGTGGCCCTTTCCTTCTGTCTCCCTCATCCCTCCCCTGCCTGAGTGTGTCCCTTTCCTTCTGTCTCCCTCATCCCTCCCCTGCCTGAGTGTGGCCCTTTCCTTCTGTCTCCCTCATCCCTCCCCTGCCTGAGTGTGGCCCTTTCCTTCTGTCTCCCTCATCCCTCCCCTGCCTGAGTGTGGCCCTTTCCTTCTGTCTCCCTCATCCCTCCCCTGCCCGAGTGTGGCCCTTTCCTTCTGTCTCCCTCATCCCTCCCCTGCCTGAGTGTGGCCCTTTCCTTCTGTCTCCCTCATCCCTCCCCTGCCTGAGTGTGGCCCTTTCCTTCTGTCTCCCTCATCCCTCCCCTGCCTGAGTGTGTCCCTTTCCTTCTGTCTCCCTCATCCCTCCCCTGCCTGAGTGTGGCCCTTTCCTTCTGTCTCCCTCATCCCTCCCCTGCCCGAGTGTGGCCCTTTCCTTCTGTCTCCCTCATCCCTCCCCTGCCTGAGTGTGGCCCTTTCCTTCTGTCTCCCTCGTCCCTCCTCTGCCTGAGTGTGGCCCTTTCCCTCTGTCTCCCTCATCCCTCCCCTGCACCCAGTGGCCCTTTCCTTCTGTCTCCCTCATCCCTCCCCTGCCTGAGTGTGGCCCTTTCCTTCTGTCTCCCTTGTCCCTCCCCTGCCTGAGTGTGGCCCTTTCCTTCTGTCTCCCTCGTCCCTCCCCTGCCTGAGTGTGGCCCTTTCCTTCTGTCTCCCTCATCCCTCCCCTGCCTGAGTGTGGCCCTTTCCTTCTGTCTCCCTCATCCCTCCCCTGCACCCAGTGGCCCTTTCCTTCTGTCTCCCTCATCCCTCCCCTGCCTGAGTGTGGCCCTTTCCTTCTGTCTCCCTCGTCCCTCCTCTGCCTGAGTGTGGCCCTTTCCTTCTGTCTCCCTCATCCCTCCCCTGCCTGAGTGTGGCCCTTTCCTTCTGTCTCCCTCATCCCTCCCCTGCCTGAGTGTGGCCCTTTCCTTCTGTCTCCCTCATCCCTCCCCTGCCTGAGTGTGTCCCTTTCCTTCTGTCTCCCTCATCCCTCCCCTGCCTGAGTGTGGCCCTTTCCTTCTGTCTCCCTCATCCCTCCCCTGCCTGAGTGTGGCCCTTTCCTTCTGTCTCCCTCATCCCTCCCCTGCACCCAGTGGCCCTTTCCTTCTGTCTCCCTCATCCCTCCCCTGCCTGAGTGTGGCCCTTTCCTTCTGTCTCCCTTGTCCCTCCCCTGCCTGAGTGTGGCCCTTTCCTTCTGTCTCCCTCGTCCCTCCCCTGCCTGAGTGTGGCCCTTTCCTTCTGTCTCCCTCATCCCTCCCCTGCCTGAGTGTGGCCCTTTCCTTCTGTCTCCCTCGTCCCTCCTCTGCCTGAGTGTGGCCCTTTCCTTCTGTCTCCCTCATCCCTCCCCTGCCTGAGTGTGGCCCTTTCCTTCTGTCTCCCTCATCCCTCCCCTGCCTGAGTGTGGCCCTTTCCTTCTGTCTCCCTCGTCCCTCCCCTGCCTGAGTGTGGCCCTTTCCTTCTGTCTCCCTTGTCCCTCCCCTGCCTGAGTGTGGCCCTTTCCTTCTGTCTCCCTTGTCCCTCCCCTGCCTGAGTGTGGCCCTTTCCTTCTGTCTCCCTCATCCCTCCCCTGCCTGAGTGTGGCCCTTTCCTTCTGTCTCCCTCATCTCTCCCCTGCCTGAGTGTGGCCCTTTCCTTCTGTCTCCCTCATCCCTCCTCTGCCTGAGTGTGGCCCTTTCCTTCTGTCTCCCTCATCCCTCCCCTGCCTGAGTGTGGCCCTTTCCTTCTGTCTCCCTCATCCCTCCCCAGCCTGAGTGTGGCCCTTTCCTTCTGTCTCCCTCGTCCCTCCCCTGCCTGAGTGTGGCCCTTTCCTTCTGTCTCCCTCATCTCTCCCCTGCCTGAGTGTGGCCCTTTCCTTCTGTCTCCCTCGTCCCTCCCCTGCCTGAGTGTGGCCCTTTCCTTCTGTCTCCCTCGTCCCTCCCCTGCCTGAGTGTGGCCCTTTCCTTCTGTCTCCCTCATCTCTCCCCTGCCAGAGTGTGGCCCTTTCCTTCTGTCTCCCTCGTCCCTCCCCTGCCTGAGTGTGGCCCTTTCCTTCTGTCTCCCTCGTCCCTCCCCTGCCTGAGTGTGGCCCTTTCCTTCTGTCTCCCTCGTCCCTCCCCTGCCTGAGTGTGGCCCTTTCCTTCTGTCTCCCTCGTCCCTCCCCTGCCTGAGTGTGGCCCTTTCCTTCTGTCTCCCTCCTCCCTCCCCTGCCCGAGTGTGTCCCTTTCCTTCTGTCTCCCTCATCCCTCCCCTGCCTGAGTGTGTCCCTTTCCTTCTGTCTCCCTCATCCCTCCCCTGCCTGAGTGTGTCCCTTTCCTTCTGTCTCCCTCCTCCCTCCCCTGCCTGAGTGTGTCCCTTTCCTTCTGTCTCCCTCATCCCTCCCCTGCCTGAGTGTGTCCCTTTCCTTCTGTCTCCCTCATCCCTCCCCTGCCTGAGTGTGTCCCTTCCCTTCTGTCTCCCTCGTCCCTCCCCTGCCTGAGTGTGGCCCTTTCCTTCTGTCTCCCTCATCCCTCCCCTGCCTGAGTGTGGCCCTTTCCTTCTGTCTCCCTCATCCCTCCCCTGCCTGAGTGTGGCCCTTTCCTTCTGTCTCCCTCATCCCTCCCCTGCACCCAGTGGCCCTTTCCTTCTGTCTCCCTCATCCCTCCCCTGCCTGAGTGTGGCCCTTTCCTTCTGTCTCCCTCATCCCTCCCCTGCCTGAGTGTGTCCCTTTCCTTCTGTCTCCCTCGTCCCCCCCCTGCCTGAGTGTGTCCCTTTCCTTCTGTCTCTCTCATCCCCCCCCTGCCTGAGTGTGTCCCTTTCCTTCTGTCTCCCTCGTCCCCCCCCTGCCTGAGTGTGGCCCTTTCCTTCTGTCTCCCTCATCCCTCCCCTGCACCCAGTGGCCAGTCCCTTGTTAGTTCCACGCTGTCCAGCACCAATCACCAGAGGGGAGATAAGCATCACAAAAGTGTTGGCTGATGTATAGCTATGTACATACTTGGTATCATCACTCCATTATCAATCTGATCATATCAAAAGCAAGGTTAATAAGACTGGTTGTAGCACACTGATTGGTTAATAACAAAAAAGTCATATAGAGCACAAGGAAAAAATGAAAATATTAGGGTTCAAAAAGACCTCCAAAATACCTCTGTTTAACCGGTATAGAAATATACTATATATATACTACACAGGGGAGGTAATGAACACCAAGAAAAGATGATGCAATGCAATTCATGTTTTAATGCTTATGATATGGTGATGTACAAAAGTGCAGGCTATTTACAGTGCAGTCAAAAGGTTCTATGATAGGACATTATAGCCCAAAGACAAATAATATACATATAATGCATTACAAGGGAATGATACGACGACGGAGAGAGTACAGATGGTTAACAAGTTAATCAGAGTAAGACACAGAAGATCAAAGTAAATCATATACTACATAGTATTCCCCTTAGGGCATGAAAGAGCAAGTGCATAACCCAGTATTAAAGCAAACAAGTAACGAAGCTTACAGGCTGACCGCAGGGCGCAATGACACCTCAACGTTTCGGTCTACTACAGACCTTTGTCAAGAGGATCGTTGCCAATCATTACCTCCCCCGTGTAGTATATATAGCATATCAAAAGCAACCCATCGAATTTCAAGGTTCAGATTAAAGATATTTAACCTTTATCATTTGAAAATCAAGAGGTGTGTGTATATGTATAGGCAAGCACACAAAATTGTGTGAATCTCCGCGGGACAGTTCATATATTTTTCATTTTGACAATAAAGTGCTTCTTTGTATCAAATCGCCACGTGGACTTCAAAACCAATTGCTTACAAGTGTATCCACCACCTGTTATACTACACACGTACCAGACAGCCGATGGCAAAAAAGCGCTTCTCTATATATCAATGACCGTTTCCTTATCAGGGATTTTCCAGGTAGCCAAGAGAATAATTTATCTTTATCTCAGAAGGGATTCCTTTTTCTCATATATTCATCAAAGACTGGATTTATATAATTATTTCCTCATTTATTTGTGTTGCACATGTAATACAAAACATATGGCCGCACATAGCGTGATACTGTAGTAACTAATTCCTACGCGCAGACCAGCTAAAAAGGCTTACCAGATTAAAAACAAATATAAGCGTTGTTTAAAAACGTCATAAAAGAGATCAGACGATCTAGCTTCTATTCCTCCAATTTTACCTGTTTTCACAGTTGCAACTTTCTCAGACGCCGCAGCGCATACTTTACCGAGACCTAGGCCTCTGGGCTCAGCTGGCGTCGGCTCGGTTCGGAGGTCACGTGGTTAGAATAGGCTCCGCCCAACGCGTTTCGTCACTGTAGGACTTGTTCACAGGCGCCTGTGAAGTTTTTAAAGTGGACCAACACCCAGGGGGGATCGGCCCGGGAATCTATAAGATTCCCGGACCGATCAGATCCCTCCCCGCGGGGCATCCGAAATCGGGATGTCCCGCGGGGAGGAACCCCCCCAGGAGGCCCACAATCTTTACCTTACCGGCGATCCAACGGCGCATGCGCGAGACGCGGCCGCGTCTCTCGCTTCCCTCTAGCAGGGCGCGCTCCCGCGCCGGCTGTTTTGTGAATGGCCGGCGCAGGCGCGCTCCCTGTTAGAGGGAAGCGAGAGACGCAGCCAATGACAGCGCTCTGGTATGCGCGTCCAAGCGGCTTTGGACGCGCATACCAGAGCGGCCCTGAGCGCTGTCATTGGCCGGACGAGGTCACGTGGGAGCGGGGAGAGGTGAGTTTTTGCGGCGATCGGGGGGGTTTCACACAGCGGGGCACCCCCGATCGGGGTGCCCCACCTAAGTGGACCAACACCCAGGATAGTCAAAATCCTGGGTGTTGGTCCACTTTAAACAACGCTTATATTTGTTTTTAATCGGGTAAGCCTTTTTAGCTGGTCTGCGCATAGGAATTAGTTACTACAGTATCACGCTATGTGCGGCCATATGTTTTGTATTACATGTGCAACATAAATAAATGAGGAAATAATTACCATATATAAATCCAGTCTTTGATGAATATATGAGAAAAAGGAATCCCTTCTGAGATAAAGATAAATTATTCTCTTGGCTACCTGGAAAATCCCTGATAAGGAAACGGTCATTGATATATAGAGAAGCGCTTTTTTGCCATCGGCTGTCTGGTACGTGTGTAGTATAACAGGTGGTGGATACACTCGTAAGCAATTGGTTTTGAAGTCCACAAAGAAGCACTTTATTGTCAAAATGAAAAATATTTGAACTGTCCCGCGGAGATTCACACAATTTTGTGTGCTTGCCTATACATATTGTTGGGAGTGTTGGTGACACACTCTGTTTTTCTTCCTGCATTGAGGACTATAGTATCGTTAATCTTATTGCTCTATATGTGATATAAATCTTTTAAAAAATTGGAGCGCGATTTCTCAATACTATTTTGTGTGTGTATATGGCTGTTTCTTCAGCCATGTGGAATAAAGCTGGAGGCCATGAGAACTAAAAAAAAGCGGCAGTCTCACAGTAAGACGCCATACTTGTTACAAGACAATGAGGCCGATTCATTAATAGCGCCAGGTAGCGACAGATGAGCGCCAGTAGCGTGATTTTCACAGCGCCAGCTAGTATTCGCTGTGCTTGGCCGGGGGTTGCTTGTTGACAGCGACTCAGTCGGTGTGCGGTAATGTTGAATACGGGGTTAGGGGTCGCTGTTTCACAGGTTCCGCGTTGTATGGGTGCGCCTGACAGCGAATGGCCAGAGCGAACGGCTTGCTGCAGATTCATTAAAAAATCACGCTCAAAAATTTCTCGCGCTGTGAGTTCCTTGTTTAAACCCCAGAGCGCTGGCGGCGATGTGTGTAAAGTAGTTTTTAACCCCCCAAACAACCTTTTTTTTTTATATGTAAAAATTATACAAGTTTTTCTAAACATTTTGTAATATGAATACATGAATATCAGACCTGTAATATCAATTCTGCACATAGTTTTTTTTTTAAAGTAAAAAAAAAAAAAAAAAAAATTGCAGAAGTGGTCACAGAATTTTTGACATTAAAAAAAATAAAAAAATAAAAACAGTAATAGCAATTATTTATGATTATTTAAAGATTGCTCCATTGAAATGCATTGGACCACGCCAGGGAGCGCCAGGTCATACCTGTCGCTGTGATGGGATTAGCAGGGGCGCTGTTCGTTGCAGTCGGCTACATGATGAATCCCGCGCTAGCTGACGCTCTCGCCGGCGCTAGCCTCATTTAGCGTGATAAATGCGTCATTGTGACCGCCGCCGGGCGTACTTGATTCGGTAGCCGCCGATAGCTGGCGGTACCTGGCGCTCGTCAGACACTACCTGGCGCTAGCCCTTGATAAATAAGGGCCAATGTCACATGACTCTGGTGGGGTGTTATTCATCACCAGTGAGTGTCACTCAGGCAGGAAAAGGTTGGTTGGCTGGTCGGAATTCAGCCCTGGGTTGTGTACATAGTAAGCCCCAGGAAAGACACTGGAATGTCGTCCAACACATTTGATGTAAGCCCGGTTTCACTCTTCGATAAGCAGAACGCTTGGCGTTATAGTCATGCCTTCATCTAGCTCACTCAACGCAGCAAGCGCAGCACATCTCCAAACAAATCCGACTTCTGGGAACCATGTTTTAATAAACAAAATAAGTGAATTTCTAGACTACCACGGTTTTGCTTACATGACATGGTTTTGCTTAGCTTGTCATGTGTATGGACAACAACGGTTATCCTAGCCCTGAGCACCGTATGGGCAGCACTGTGTTAGCCAGGACCTCGGAGGAGAGACATTGAGGGGTACTGATTACTGAAAGCTGCAAGATGAGTGGACAGTGTAGCCAGGCAGTGGAAAAAGCAAGCAGGATGCTCGGCTGCATAGCTCGAGGCATCACCAGTAGGAAGAGGGAGGTTGTGATGCCACTGTATAGAGCCCTGGTGAGGCCACAGCTAGAATACTGTGTGCAGTTCTGGAGACCTTACCTGCAAAAAGACATTATTCAAATAGAACGTGTCCAAAGGCGGGCAACAAAAATGGTGGAAGGATTTAAACTTAAAACTTATCAGGAGAGACTTAAAGAACTTAATTTGTACAGTCTGGAGGAAAGAAGGGAGAGGGGGGACATGATGGAGACCTTTATATATGTGAAAGGATTGAATAAGGTTCAGGAGGGAAGTGTTTTTAAGAAGAAACTTAATGATAGAACAAGGGGGCACAACCTGAAGCTAGTCGGGGGGAAGATCAGGAGCAATGTTAGAAAATATTATGTTACAGAAAGAGTAGTAGATGCTTGGAACAAACTTCCAGCAGAGGTAGTTGAAAAATCAATCAGTCACTGAATTTAAACATGCCTGGGATAAGCCTCCATCTATCCTAAGATAAAGAGAACATACAGTATATACATAAGATACAGAGAACATACAGTATACACATAAGATAAAGAGAACATACAGTATACACATAAGATAGAGAACACACAGTATACACATAAGATATAGAGAACATACAGTATACACATAAGATACAGAGAACATACAGTATACACATAAGATAAAGAGAACATACAGTATACACATAAGATAGAGAACACACAGTATACACATAAGATATAGAGAACATACAGTATACACATAAGATATAGAGAACATACAGTATACACATAAGATAGAGAACACACAGTATACACATAAGATATAGAGAACATACAGTATATACATAAGATAAAGAGAACATACAGTATATACATAAGATAAAGAGAACATACAGTATATACATAAGATAAAGAGAACATACAGTATACACATAAGATACAGAGAACATACAGTATACACATAAGGGCAGACTAGATGGACCGTATGCTCTCCTTCTGCCGTCACCCTTCTAGGTTTCTACCAGGTAAGTCGAGGCCTAGAGCTAATCCAAGCACCACTGAGTCTGATCCTATCCAAAAAATGAAAACATGCTTCATGGATTTAGCCAATCCAGCCTCAGATTAGATACCGTGCATAGTTGGAGCCTCCTAGAGCAGACAACCAGTTTCCCAAGTATGCTCCGAATCTTTATTTACCCTATGCCCTAAAGCAGGGGTTCCCAACCAGTGGCACTAGAACCACTGGCTGTAATAAAGGCCACTAGGAGGAAAAGTGAATTTGAAGCACTGCCGACAAGCTGCCGCTCTAATAGGATTTGCCAGAAGTAGAGAATTTTGGAATGGCTCCATCTTTCAGTTGTTTTCGAAACATGCTCTCCTTCGTTTTCACTTTTTTTACTGTTTTCCACACTTTTTCTACTTTCCTTCCTTCCCTGTCTTGCTATCTTTTCTATGTTCCCTCCTTCTCTCTCGCTCCAAATTTTCCTGTCTCTCTCTCGCACTCCTTTTCTCTTCTTCTTTCTTACAATCTTTCCCATACTCTATTCATCCTCCCTATGCCTTACTCTCTTTCCTGTTACCTTTCCATTTCTCCTGTTTCTTGAATGCGTGTGTGAGTGTTTCAAGGGGCGCCATCCTGGTGACTGGTCATTGTCCCTGGGGCATCCCAAATTGGGACACCCCCGATGTGTGTGAAACACCACCAATCGCTGTCAAAACTCACCTTCCCTGGGGTTCCACGGTTTATATGGGACTCTCATCTAATCAGCACTATACGCCGTGCGCACATTGGAATTTTTCCTCTGCATTTAATCTATCTGTGCAGTGAGACAAACACAAGCTGTAAGTACACTTGTGCCCCAAGCAGTGGGTAGCCCAAACTGTGGCATTCTGTCAGTCATGTACCAGCTGGGAATCAAGCCTGCAACCTTCTGGTCACAAGTTTGGTTCCATTACCACTAGGCCATGACTGCCCCTTACAAACGGAGCAAGACATAGAGGAAGGGGAGCGGCCTCATGCTGGTCTCCATGCGGTCAATGATGTGCTCCCACCCTTATCCTATCTGAATGGCCGGTGGTAGGAGAGTCTGTGTCCTCCGGGAAAACTGAGTTTTTATGGCTATCAGCTGTGTTTCACACAGTGGGGAATCCCAAATGGGGATACCTCAAGGGTAGATTATTGGGGAAACCCTGGAATCTTAAGGTTCCAGGTCCTGCAAAGCACTTTAAATCTTGCACAGGGAAAGATTTAGCCTAAGGTCGCCTGTAATAACCGATCCCCTTCTTGGAGGTAATTGGTTCACACTAGGTAATACTTGGGAACCCCCCGCCCTAAAGGATAACCACTTGGGTCTGCCCCACAAAGGACTTGTTCAGGTTGAGAACCACAAGGTAAACCAGCCAAAGCATCAGCAGTAAGCAAACAAAAAAAAAAAAGAAAGAAAAATGTTGCAGCATCCATGAGGCTTAAAGCTTGTGATTTTATTGTTTGAATCTCTACAGGAGCTTGTCAGCCCCGACTAATGGGCCATTACTACAGGCCGGGCTTAGTCACAAGTCATTCCGCCATCACCAATTATAAAGTAGTCTCAGATGAAGGATTGCGGTCACACCAGACAAACAAGTCTGATTCATAATAGATCAGATGCAGAAGAAAGCCGCCTTAGATGACCAATGAGGTCTA
The DNA here is from genome assembly GCA_027917425.1 of Gastrophryne carolinensis. Classification (NCBI taxonomy): domain Eukaryota; kingdom Metazoa; phylum Chordata; class Amphibia; order Anura; family Microhylidae; genus Gastrophryne; species Gastrophryne carolinensis. The sequence goes on from CM051243.1 coordinate 172,823,951, forward strand.
CAGTATATTTATGTCAGACATGGTCAGGGAGCCAAGAGGACCCTCAGTATTGCAGCCATAGAGCTATTACTGGCACAGGCTTGGCAGGGGGGGCATCTCAAGGAAGAACACTACAAGTGTTTGGGTGCTGCTGCATAATGTTCTGTAACGGATGTTGAAAAATACACATAAAAAGCCAAAAAAAAACAAACAAAATATCTATGATAGAGAAAAAAAGCCATGGCTGGGGTGGGAGTTATAAAGTGGACCCCCCCCCCCCCCCCAAAAAAAAAGAAAGTGGCTTCAATGAATCCCTATCCCAGGGGACATCCTGATTTATAATGCAGCACCCCTGCCACCCTAGACCTTTGTATAGATTATTAATGGGCGGCATTTATTCTTTATTCTGAGATTATGGATCATCTTTGCTATTGATTCCTTTGTCATTTTTCTCTCCCCTCCATGAGCTTTCCCTCTCCCTCCTCAGGTTCGTCCCTTATTTTATTGTTTATAAAACCATTGGTGTGTTACTTTTACAAGGCAGCTATAGTATTATGTATATACCGTATATACTCGAGCATAGGCCGACCCGAATATAAGCCGAGGCACCTAATTTTACCATAAAAAAATGGAACAAGTTATTGACTCGAGTATAAGCCGAGGCGGCTTTTTTCAGCTTATACTCGAGTATATACGGTATACACACTTACCTCTCGTTTGCACAGCCAAAAAGTGGGCTGAAAAACTCGGCTTATACTCGAATATATACGGTATATTGTTAGTAGCACTTTTACCAATTATTATATATGTAATATAACTATACATTATTTTTCATGTTTTTGCACAGGGCACATTATAGCTCACATATGTATTATAATCACTATTGGAACATATACATTTGATATATCAGTGCACACTATTAACTATGTGTGGGAGGATATTTATTTTCTAATTAGTAGATTGCACATATTGGGAGGGATTTGTTTATTAGCAATATATATTTATATAGGGATCCATTTTGAAAAGTATCTCTTTCTTGATTGGTATTTATTTGTTCGCCGAAGGCATTTTATCCATATATCTATATACACTATGGAGCAATGAAATCGGGTCCAGGGTAGACAGGTCTTGTAGGTTTTTTATCCTTTGTCTTATGTGTGTTGTTTTTTGTGTTTTTATTGTAATTGTGGCTTTTTTTGATTCAGTAATTCTAATAAAAATGAATTCTTTGCATTATTAGGTTGCAAGGCCCTTAATTTAGCCCCGTAGTGTATTTGGACTGATTTAGGATGCCCTGCCGCATTAAAACCTCTCCCCTCTTGCAGTATATACGTGTTTCAGAATCCCACAGCGACTTGCTGTTCTGCAGTGGCGTTTCCTCTCTGCACGCCCAGCAGACTGCCAGTAGAGGGGCATCCCAAACCAGGATGCCCTTAAAGAAGACATTTAGGCCTGGGTTTGGGCCACTTTAAAGCAAAGCTGAGCAGTCAAGAAAAATGGAGCTCTATACAGCAAGAGAAGAGGTTAATTAATTAATTCCCACTAAGCTCATCAAGTAATGTCCAGGGGCGACCATTCCACCTTTATAGGGGAGAACAGTTCACCTCTGATTGTCTCCTGAGCCAGCCTGTGGGGTACAGCTGCATTAACCACTTTAAATTGGACCAAAACCAGGGCCGGCTCCAGGTTTATGTGGGCCCTTGGGAGGCATTGCCTCAGTGGGCCCCTATGTGGTGAGGAGTCGCATTGCATGACTGAGGGACATCCAAAATCTGTATAGCCCCTAAGGATCATGCTATTTGAACCAAAACTCTAGTTTTGGTCTACTTTGAAGCACACCAAACCCCTTTAAACCTGACCTCGGAGTCTGAACGATTCTAGATGCCCCTGTGTGACCCCCCCCCCCTTTATTCATTACTTTCCTCTAACTGGTGAATGCACTGTGGGATCACCAGTTTAAGTTAACGGCCAAACCAGGGGGGTTCTTTCACAAACAGGGGCATCCCAAACTGAGATGCCCCTGTAAATGGCGCACAGCGAGATGTGGTGGTGCCCTCCCAGTTCGCTGCCGTTCAAGCATCGGTGCACACACTAAAGGCTGGCCCTGTGGGTGGGTCCCCCGGCAATTGACCCACCTTGCCGGGTGCAGACGCCGGCCCTGACCAAAAGTCACCCTGGAGCCTATGAGACTCCAAGGCAGGCTTACTCTCTCCCCCTGCGGCATCCAGATTCGGGATGCTCCGATGTGTAAAAATTCCTAGGTTGCCCAGTATACTCACCTTCTCCCCTATACAATGGTGCATGCATAAACAGCGGGCGCTGCCTGCTATACCTTTAGCAGGGTGCGGGCGCACGCCACGCATTTGTGAATGGCGGGCTTAAGAACGCTCCCTGTTAGAGGGTACCAGGGATGTGGCTGCCAGATGGAGTCCAAGGCGATTTAAAGTGGCTTGAAACCCAGGGGGGATAGGCCTGGGAATCTATAAGATTACCGGACCGATCAGATCCCTCCCCGCGGGGCATCCGAAATCGGGATCGATCGGGGTGCCCAACCGATGTGGACCAAAACCCAGGATAGTCAAAATCCTGGGTTTCGGTCCACTTTAATGTCAACACAGTCGGGCGTGCTGATTGGATGAGAGACCACACATGCACTGCAGGACCGGGGAAAGGTGAGCTTTGGTGGGCAACATGGCGGGGTTAGACACATCAGGACATCCCATATCGGGGTGCCCCGTGGGCAAAAACCAAAACCCGGGATAGTCAAACTGGTCCACTTTAACATCAGCTCAAGCATCTACACAGGATAACTCTGATCTGTAATTAAAGTTAAACAGATCTCCATGTAAAAGCAGCATGGTACACTCTAAGGCCCTTATTTATCACGGGCTAGCGCCAGGTAGTGTCTGACGAGCGCCAGGTAGCGGCAGCTAACGGCGGCTACCGACTCAAGTACGCCCGGCGGCGGTCACAATGACGCATTTATCAAGCAAAATGAAGCTAGCGCCGGCGAGAGCGACGGCTAGCGCGGCATTCATCATGAAGCCGCCTGGACCGAACAGCGCCGCTGCAAATTCCCTCACAGCGCCAGGTATGAGCTGTCGCTCCCTGGCGATGTCCAATGCATTTCAATGGAGCAATCTATAATTAATCATAATTAATTGGTTTTATTTTTTTTTTTTTTTTTTTTTAATGTCAAAAATTCGGAGACCACTTCTGCAATGTTAGGATTTATTTTTAAGTAAAAAAAATTTTTAAAAAAAATTGGTGCAGAATTGATCTTACAGGTCTGATATTAATGTATTCATATTACAAAATGATTCTAAAAACATGTATAATGTTACATTCAAAAAATATGGTTGTTTAGGGGTTAAAAACTAGTTAATACCTATCGCCGCCAGCGCTCTGGGGTTTAAACAAGGAATGGACAGCGACAGCACATTCGGAGCGTGATTTGTTAATGAATATGAAGCTAGCCGTTCGCTCTGGCCATTCGTTGTCAGGCGCTCACATACAACGCTGAACCTGTGAAACAGCGACCCCCCAGCCCGTATTCAACATTACCGCACACCGACTGAGTCGCTGTCATCAAGCTAACGCCGGCCAAGCACAGCGAATACTGGCTGGCGCTGAAAAAATCACGCTACAGTCGCTCATCTGGCGCTACCTGGCGCTATTCATGAATCGGCCTCCCCACCTGTCACCCCAGATTTTTCTTCCTTCCAGTAAAAGAAACATATCCGACAGGATGGTGTATAAGTAATCCCCCTCTTGCTATCTTGCATATATTGGCATCGATTCAATAAAAGGTAGAAAACAATTCTCATGGTAGTAAAATATTCAATTCATGAGAAAAAAGCCTGAGAATGTCACTGTTGCTGAATCACCAGCTAAGAAGACAATGAAAGTCAATGGCACTTTTTTACTCCTAAGAAAAGTAGAGAACTGTTTCCTCCTTTCTACACTGTAGTAAAAGATGCCATTGACTTTCATTGTCTTTTTATCTGGTGAATTAGTAACAGTGACATTCTCAGGTTTTTTACTCATGAATTGAATCTTTTACTACCATGAGAATTTTTTTCTACCTTTATTGAATCGAGGCCATTACGTGGATTTCTGTTCTGGACCATTTTTATCATGATAGTGCTCCTTTAAGTCAAACAATTTTTCTAGCTTTGAGGGTTAGATCCTCTACGTCTTTATTGCTGGGGGTTTTTTTGTCATGCTTCTTGTATCCAAAACAAACAGCTCTGCTTACAGTATAGACTTTAGTGTCACAGACTGAAAAAGGGAAATATTCCTACAGTAACCATATAGTCAACTTAGGGCCTTATTCATGAAGCTCTAGCGCCAGGTAGTGCCTTGTAAGCGGCAGGTAGCGTCAGGTGAACGCCGGACACGGCACGCAATTACACATTTATGAAGCCGAATCTGGTGAGCGACTGGGACAACGCCATGTAGCGTACGATTCATCATTATCCCAGGCTCAGCGTACAGCGCCGGCGTTCAGCCTTGCAGAGCGCCACGTCTTACCTCTCGCTACCTGGCGCTCTCCCATACATTTCTATGGACGATTCATAAATCCCTTTCCCGATCCCAATTTTTTTTTGTTTGCAAATCACAAAGCTTTCTGACATTTATCCTGGGCAAGAAGATGACATTTTTAAAAACTTTTTGGAATATTAATATTTTTATGCAAAATTGTCCTTACATGTCTGCTATTAAAGTGTTCATGTTACAATGTTATAACAATGTAATTCCATATGTTTTCGCTTTGTTACTAGTGGATACATGTTCAAAAACAGACTTTAATCACACAGCCTCTGGCACTCAACCCGATTTTGAGCGCCGGCGCTGTGTGAGGCTGTTTTTTGATGAATGTGGTGTGAGTCGGTCGCACTGAGCTGGCGCTCCCATTCGCTCCCATACAGCGTAGTACTGTGACTCACACATCATATTCATCAATGGCGGCCAGCGACTGAGGCGCTCTGAAACAACTAACCATGGCCGAGCACAGCAATTACTAGCGGTCGCTCTGAAATCCTCGCTACAGACGCTCATCTGTCGCTACCTGCCGTTAGTAATGAATCAGCCTGTAAAGCTCTAAACCAGACAGGTCCATGAAGGACTTCCCTGGGAGGAGGATTTAAAGTGATACAGCAGGCAAAGGAAATTGTTACACCATTGTGTCGGGCTACATTTGGCACTGTCCACTGTTTTCAGTTTTTAAATTGAACAAGAAATGGCAGAGATATCGGGATTTACAGGTTCAGCCAATGACATTCTCCTTTTTATCCCGTCCCCTAAATCAGCTCAGCAGAGCGGGACAGGATTACTGGTCCCTCCCTCCTCTTCCGCCTCGCCACCAGAGTCATCACATTGCTGTCAGTGCAGAGAGACGATTATTCTGCAGCACTTTTTTCAGGAGAAGAATCATGAAGCTGAACCTATAAATCCCGAATTGTTGGCGGTAGCCCGATGCAATGGTGTAACACTTACCTTTGGCTGTAATAGCACTTTAAAGTGGACCAATACCCAGGATTTTGACTATCCTAGGTTTTGGGTCTTTCCCCCCGATCGGGGGTGCCCCGCAGCATAAGACCCCCCAGATTTCCGAGCCCAACTTACCTCTGTCCCAGTACTACAGCGCATGCGCGGCCGCTCGTCCAATCAGCGAGCTCGGAGCCACTGACATCACGTCATCTAGGCCTTCGTCTAAGCCAGCAGCTCCGAGCGTGCTGGCGGCCACATCCACCGCTTCTCTCTAACAGGGAGCGTGCCCGCGCCGGCCATTCACAAATGGCTTGCGCAAGAACGCACCCTGCTAGGGGGATAACGAAGATGCGGCTCGCACTTGCGCCGTTGGACCAGGAAACAAGGTAAGTGTATGGGGCAACCTGGGGGGTTTCACACAGCGGGGCATAAAGATTTTGGATGCCCCAGGAGGAGGGAATCGATCGCGGTGGGTTTTGGTCCACTTTAAGAGATCTACCCCCCCCCCCCTCTTACACATAACCAAGTTATCCTCTCCTGAGTTAACCCTCTCTGCCTTCAGTTGGTTACTGTTTCATGTTGGGCGCTGATGCCGGCAATTCCCACCAATGGCGATCCACCAGATGAGGTTCCTAGCATCTAATGGTTTAACACCACTGGATGAATCTGAAGAGGAGGTGACCCAGAGGAGCTGAACCTGGGGGTGGGATTCTCTAGAACCCCACTGGGATTAGTTTTAAAGCAAATCAATATTTGCCTCCCCCTCACTATAGCAATCACAAGTTCTAGCTCCTGAGCCTTAGTGACAGTTAAAGTGGACCTTCACCCTAAATAATAGTCTATCTTATATGTTTCCCCCGCCCTGTAAATACAGATTGCTCACATTAATCCGGACCTTCACCCTGAATACGAGCCTATCTTATATGTTTCCCACACCCTGTACATACAGATTGCTCACATTAATCCGGACCTTCACCATGAATAAGAGCCTATCTTATATGTTTCCCACACCCTGTACATACAGATTGCTCACATTAAAAATCATCCTACCTGCATCTACTGCATGTTATGAGCCTTTAAACATCCAAGATGGTGGCTCATGGAGCATGAGGCAGCCTGCAAACAGGAAGTGTCTCCTGACGCTCTGCATTCTGGGATTGCTGTCCTTTTCCTGACCACAGCTCTACTATCCCTCTAGCAGGGCACGTGCCCACGACAGGCATTTGTGAATGGCCGGCGTGGGCAGGCTCCCTGTTAGAGGGTAACGGGGGATGCAGCCACCAGCGTGCTCGGAGCCGCTGGCCTTAGACGAAGGCGACGTGACATCAGCAGCTCAGAGAGCGCTGATTGGAGGAGCGGCTGCACATGTGCTGCAGGACCGGGAAGAGGTGATCTGGGGGGGTATCACGCAGCGGGGCACCCCCGATCAGGGTGCCCTGGGGGACAGGAGCAAAACCCAGGATAGTCAGAATCCTGGGTTTTGGCCCACTTTAAAGGAAGACTTCTAGATAAGTGAGGTGGATGCCGCTGTAGGGTTTGAGATGACAGAGGTGGGTGCTCTGATAGGTCCATTCCTGGTCTGTAGCGTGCAGAGGGCCAGAGGAGTGCAGCATCTGACTATAACATGACCCCGTGTCCCCAGTACTCTTCTTAGCATCATGCTCAGATAACGGAGAGAATTTAAGCCACGCCCCATTTTGTAGCCCCGCCTCATTTTGTAGCCACTGCTGGCAAAGCCGGGGGTTTGGAAGTGCATGGAAGTGCAGCAGGATTTATACTGCTAACAAACAAACACGTTTTATCGCATTTTCAGATAAAACACAGATACCCCTGTACCAAAGAGGTTATAGGCCCCCTGTGAACCTAAAGAAGCCCTTCTTGCTGCTCCTCAGCACTACACACCTCCCCCCAGACGGGGGCTCAATCCAAAAGGGGGGCAGAAGCCGCAGCTTATAGTGTGGCAGCTGCCATCTTCTACCAATAGGAAATCCTGTCTGCTATTAGGCATTCTGCTGCTTCTCAGGAAGAGATCCACCTGGAAAAGGTGAGTAGTGTATACCACGGGGCTAGGGAAGGGGGTTTAAGTCCCTTTGGCACTTACCAAAGCAATTCAGTAAATCCCAAGCCCAACTTCTCACATATATTGTTACTGCAGCCAAACTACTGCAGAAGTCTGGAAGAGGCAACTGGCCTCTTTAACCAACAAGTTCCTAGGAAACAATTATCAGTGAACCTGGATAGACCCCCTGCAAACTATAAGACAACATGATCTTATGCAGTAATGAGGGTAATGGAGAACTGCTGTAAATAATGGGCCTTTGCGGAAAATCAATATTGTTAATAACGTTGCATATATAAATATATGAATATACAGCAAAATAGTTCATGGCACGACATCAGTGGGAAGCTGCTTAGAATACCAGCAGGCCTAGGGCAGGAACTGTATTCAAAGTAGATAATATCAGCATTCGGAGACAATAAAATCTGTTTCATTCAAACAAAGCAGGTTAGGACAAGGTTAGAGTAGCCAGACTAGGAAGACCAGTCATCAAAGAGGAGGAAGACCAGAGATCAAAGGGTGATTGGAGGTATAACTGGGGGAGGCAGGAGGAAGAGCAGGGAGAAAGGAGGAAAGAAGGCTGCCAGATGAAAGATCGGCTTGTGGGTTCCCATTTCAGGAGGGTAATGCTCTTAATGTTGCCTTAAAGTGGACCAACACCCAGGGGGGATCGGCCCGGAAATCTATAAGATTCCCGGACCGATCAGATCCCTCCCCGCGGGGCATCCGAAATCGGGATGTCCCGCGGGGAGGAACCCCCCCAGGAGGCCCACAATCCTTACCTTACCGGCGATCCAACGGTGCATGCGCGAGACGCGGCCGCGTCTCTCGCTTCCCTCTAGCAGGGCGTGCTCCCGCGCCGGCCGTTTTGTGAATGGCCGGCGCAGGCGCGCTTCCTGTTAGAGGGAAGCGAGAGACGCAGCCAATGACAGTGCTCTGGTATGCGCGTCCAAGCGGCTGTCATTGGCCGGACGAGGTCACGTGGGAGCGGGGAGAGGTGAGTTTTTGCCACCTAAGTGGACCAACACCCAGGATAGTCAAAATCCTGGGTGTTGGTCCACTTTAATCCCTGTATATATGTATGCCAATCATTTAACTCTGATTGTGTGTTGTATTTTGTTGTCAGATTGCATTATTATTTTACCCACAATATATCTCTATATTTACTATTTGTCTTAGTGTCCTCCGTATATACCAGAAGTCTTTTGCGTGTATCCATGGTAAAGCATTTAAACGCAATACATGTGCAAGCACTCGACAACACACATTCCACAAGCGCCAAGCTGCTGCCATACATTCTGCTAAAGGGGGGTCTGTAACTTTAAGAGCAGCCCACTCTTCAGAGACTGGAAGGAGGGGGGGGGGGGTTACACAATGGCCGCCTTGTACTGCTCACAAGAGGAGAAAGGGATAACATCTCTTCTCACTCCCTCCGTGCCAAGTCACTGGAAGGCTCTGCAAGGCTGTGTAGAAACAACGCTATGGCTGACGGCGGGGCGACGCATTCCATGTGACACACAGGCTTCCTGGTCCAAGCGGGCACTAAATTAGCCCAACCAACACTGCAGGGCTCACTGATGGCAGGAGGGGTAGGTTACATACAGGCTGCCAGGTAAACTCTGCATATAGCTATTTCCCAGAATTCACAGGGACTGGAACACCCCTTCCTTACCGGCAGCCATTTTTTCTCCCCCCTTTACAGTTTTGCCATATCCTCTTTCCAGCTTCGGCTTCTCTCCTAAGCCCAGGGCCCCATGTGCTGAGCGTGTAATTGGCCGCTCTCATTGCCGTGTCCCCAGCGGCGCCACTTGCTCAAACGCACTGCGGTGGCGTGCTGCCAGCCATTCATGGGTGCCAATGCGATAGCGAGGAGGGGGGCACACAATAACTTCTAAGTGGCCAAAATGGCTTCTCAAGCTTGAAATCAACGACCTTTTAATATATTGTACACACGTCAAAAGCGGAGACATCCTGCTACATAAAATCTGAGGTGTAAAAGTAAATAAGGAGGTGTGGGTCAGGGCCGGCTCCAGGTTTATGTGGGCCCTTGGGCGGCATGGTCTCAGTGGGCCCCTTTGTGGTGAGTAGTCGCGTCACATCACCGAGGGACATCCCAAATCTGGATCATGCAATTTGGACCAAAACTCTAGATTTGGTCTACTTTAAGGTGCACCAAACCCTGTTAAACCTGGCGTTGGGGTCTAAACAAATCTAGAATCTCCCGGTGTGTGACCCCCCCCCCGCCTTTGTTTATTACTTTCCTGGATCGTTGTGGGATCGGCCAAACCAGGGGGGCTCTTTTACAACCAGGGGCAAATTAAGATGCCCCTGTAAAGCGGACCAAAACTCAGGGTTGGAATTGCTTGCATAGTGGGTATGCCAGCGATCCCAGGGGGTGTCACACAGTAGGGTATCACAGATTGGGATGCTCCAGGGATAGGAAATCAGCTGGGGTGGGCAACTTAAAAGCAGAGCAAAACCCAGCATTTCCTCCCCTGGAATCTAAATTGAGATGCCCCATTGTGTAGAATCCCCGCATTTGAGGAGATGTGGGCACATGCTCTGGCGGTGCACTCCCCGTGCGCTGCAGGTCAAGCGCAGTCGCACACCCCAAAAGGCCGCCCCTGTCAGTGTGCCGTGTGCTGACGCCGGCCCTGGTGTGGGTAAAAATTAAACTTTCTGGATGTTGGGCACAGCCTCTGGATTCTGCATTGCATTGCCCGACCCCCTATAACATCAGTACTATGCATCCAGCTGGAAACCACCTACTTTTACACTTCAGCTCTAAAGAGGTTATACAACTAATAGATTCCAAAAACCAGGAAGAGGAGAGTTATGGGCCATCTGGGGGGTTTCACAAAGCGGAGAAATGCTCCCTGGTGCACTGAACAAAACAAATCCTGGGTATTGTTCTGCTTTAAAATGGACCAAAACCCAGGATTTTGACTAAAAAATGTTTTTACTACCATGAGAATCTTTTTCTACCTTTATTGAATCGAGGCCATTATCTTAACTTTGCCAATCACAAAGTTTCACCGCCTATGGAAGGTTTAGGTCCACTTTAATCACCCCAGTTGGAGCATAGACCTGGCCTGTGCAGAGTCCATAAAATGTACAGAGTCCTGTGTTGAGGGCGGCAGAGATAAGTACACAGAACACTGACATGCCGCACTATCCTCCGGCTACGGCACAAAGATCACCGGCCAGCCAGACGGCAGATTATTGTTGCCGATTGTTAATGGGTAAACTGAAACCGGACCTACAGCGTGATTTAATAAAAAGCCCAAACTATTAAAAAATGGTTCCCCAGCATCTAAAATTAATATATTTTACGTTTTTAGTCACTAACTTATTATTCTTTCCCCCACTGGGCTGCAACTCTGTTCAGGAATTTAGGATACGGGCGCCGCCATCTTGACTCAGAAGCGTCACACTTACTGAGGAGAGGAGAGTGGGATAAGGAACAGGGGGGCAGGTTATAGCTGTGCTTTGCTCAGACAGAGCAGAGCTGGGGTCAGGTAAAGGTCAGCAGTCCCAGAATGCAGAGCAGCACAGTCAGGAGGCACTTCCTGTTTGCAGGCTGCCTGATAAGATGGCGGCTTCCATAAGCCGCCATCTTGGATGTTTAAAGGCTCATAACATGCAGTAGATGCAGGTAGGATGATTTTTAATGTGGGCAATCTGTATGTACAGGGTGTGGGGAACATATAAGATAGGCTCTTATTCAGAGTGAAGGTCCGCTTGAAGTCACAGCGCGGGAGCACTGCAGGGTGAGCAGTTCTCCTGTGCCGGGCTCAGTGGCTGCAGCAGATTCTCTCCATACAGAATACATGAAGTGCTCACCATGGCCTCAACAAGACCAGCACAGCCCAAGATTTTCCAATGCGACAGGGTAAGTATCCAACCAGCTCATACACAGAAAGATTTTAGGTCTGCATATAAAATGATTACAGGAAGTGTGTCTAATTGGGCTGCAGCAACCGCAACCGTATTGACCCTTTCCAATCTCATTCAATCAACTGCTAAGTTCCCCCAGGAAGCCAATCACCGTGTGCACCACCATGGCTGCGCCCACAAGTTACAGCAGCAGAAGCATTTTCGTGCCTTTTCGAAAGGTCCTAAAAGTATGACTCGGACAAGGGGTCTCTTTCTACACGCTATAACATTTCCCTGGAGGTCCACTTCAATACTCATCTTTACTCAATCAGCTGCTCAGGTCCCCCAGGAAGCCAATCATCATGTGCACCACCATGGCTGCGCCCACAAGTTACAGCAGCAGAAGCATTTTCGTGCCTTTTCGGAAGGTCCTAAAGGAATGACTCGGACAAGGGGTCTCTTTCTACACGCTATAACATTTCCCTGGAGTTCCACTTTAATACTCATCTTTCAGTGATTCGCAACTGTGGCAACTGCAGCCAGCACCCCACGTGACCACCAGCAAGCAAAGCAAATTGGTCGCTGGTGTGAGTAATTTAGCCAGATCTCTGGCTTCCTAGTGCTTGTTGATCAGCAAGCATTAAATGAGGATGAGGGGGAGGGGCTATGCTGACCTAAGGCCTTGCTTAGAAGCTATATAAAGTGGACCTTCAGCTTTATTTAATGAAAAGTCCAAACCCTTAAAAAACTATTCCCCAGCATCTAAAATTGATACATTTAACGTTTTTTTAATCACTTGCTTTTCATTATCTCCCCCCACTTAGGCTGCAACTCTGTTCAGGACTCTAGAACACGGGCGCCGCCATCTTGGCTCAGTAGCATCACATAGTGACGAGAAAAGAGGGGTGAAAAGTACAGGGGGGCGGGGTTACAGCTGTGCTTTGCACCAGGGCTGTGGAGTCGGAGTCGAGGAGTCGGAGGAAATTTTGGATACCTGGAGTCGGAGTCGGCAAACAATGCACCGACTCCGACTCCTACTAAATTTTGATTTAGCAAGTTTAAATGTCTCAATTCACAAAAAGTTATAATTAATGACTTCTCTATTGTAAGAATAAAGACCAATGCATGCAGTGCCTTGCGTAACCGCAAAACGAACACGTTAAGTGACCGTGAAGAAGCATGCTTTCCATGTGCTTCACTATATGGCACGCAACGCACAATTAGAAGCGGCAATACTTATACTTTGCATAGTGTTGTGTTCTGCTGTTACAAGGAACCCATGGGTAACCTAGCCTCTCACTGATAAGGGATTAAGTAAATATGTTTTTTGCAGGACTAGAGACACTTGTATAAGTGAAGGGAATGGAGGATCAATAGTTCAAGACTGAAGCTGTACCATTGGAAAAACTGCTGTCATTCAGCAAAAGGCTATAAAAACTTGTAAACTTCGATTGTTAGCTTAAACTTTAAACACGACTATGGGATTCTACTAGGGAAATCATGTTTTATAATAAAGGCCCCTTTCTGGATCCTCCCACTGCCCTATCTTCAGCAGAAGATCAGCACACAGAAAGGAGAAGGCAGCTTCTGCCCAACTACCTCTCTCTGCTAGAAGCCTTTCTTTCCTTCAAGGAATGTATAAAATACATTCACATATTAATACACAGGAGTCAGAGTCGGAAGTACAAAAAACTGAGGAGTCGGAACATTTATCTACCGACTCCACAGCCCTGCTTTGCACAGACAGAGCAGAGCTAGGGTCAGGAAGAGGACAGCAATCCCAGAATGCAGAGCAGCACAGTCAGAAGACACTTCCTGTTTGCAGTCAGCCTGAGACTCCGTGGGCCGACATCTTGGATGTTTAAAGTCTCAGAAAAAGCAGTAGATGCAGGTAGGATGATTTTAAATGCGGGCAATCTGTATGTACTGGGTGGGGGAAACATATAAGTTAGGCTCTTATTCAGGGTGAAGGTCCGGATTAATGTGAGCAATCTGTATGTACAGGGTGGGGGAAACATATAAGTTAGGCTCTTATTCAGGGTGAAGGTCCGGATTAATGTGAGCAATCTGTATGTACAGGGTGGGGGAAACATAAAAGATAGAATCTTATTCAGGGTGAAGGTCCAGTTTAAAGTGGACCAACACCCAGGGGGCATCGGCCCGGGAATCTATAAGATTCCCGGGCCGAAATCGGGATGTCCCTCGGGGTGAAACCCCCCAGGAAGGCCAGAAACCTTACCTTAACCCTGTTCCAACGGCGCATGCGCAGGCCGCGTCTCGAGCTTCCCTCTAGCAGGGCGCGCACCCCGCGCCGGCCGTTTGTGAATGGCCGGCGCGGGCGCGCTCTCTGTTAGAGGGAAGCGCGAGACGCGGCCTCCAGCACTCAGAGCCGCTGTGATTGGACGCCGCTTGTACGTGCATACCACCGCGGCTCTGAGCGCCCTGATTGGACGAGCGTCCGCGTAGGATCGGGGTGCCCCACCGAAGTGGACCAAAACCCAGGATAGTAAAAATCCTGGGTGTTGGTCCACTTTAAAGCCACACTTCATGGAAGGTACATTTTACTCACCTGTCTCCTGCACTGTCGAGGTTGGTATTGTGGGGCCACTGGCCACAGGTAAGTAAACCCAGTGTGTGGCTTTAAAGAACACCTCCAGTGAAAAATGCCCGAAGGCTCACTAATACCCCACCCCCAGGGTCTCTTAATTTGGGATGCCGTTTTGTGTGAAGATTAATAGGATACCCAAAAACAAACAACATTACTCACCAGGTGGACTTTACACAACCACCAGCAGCCAATGATGAACCTGATTGGTAAGTGGAAAAATCGGTAGGCTGCCTGTGATGGACCCTCGAATGGTGGGTAATATGATCACTTTGGGGCTTCCTCTATACTTTGCACAGAGGGGCATCCAGATCCAGAGTTGTGGAGTAAGCATGATTTTTGACTGGAGGTCTGCTTTAAGAATGCCTGGCAAGGTCTCTGGAAAACTAGTTATTGACCCGTCAAAAATAAAGATATAAACTGATTAGTCTCTATTAATATGAGATCTGGACCCAGCACTAGGGCGGATGTTTCTGGCTCTATGGGGGTACTCACCAAGTCTCACCCCCTATACAGCCAGAAACATCCGGCCTAGTGCTGATGAGAGCCTAAAGCTTGAAACACGTGTCCACTAGTTGGATGTGTATGGCTGTGTAAATTTAAAGCTAATCCTTGGCATTGCACCCTTAGCGTTTCTAAGGGCCTTGGATGGCACAGAGATATAAAGAGAGGATTTGCATAGCTCCGCCTTCTGCAAGGATAGATGGGTAATGCCTATCTGTGAACTGAAGGAAATATGTGCCAGCTTAGGATGTCTCTTCCCCCTCAACCACGGACAAGCAGCACGGAAAAAGAGCGCTCACCTCTGCATGTGCTGTAACGAAAACAATAGACCGGCCAGCCTCCGTGTTGAAATAAAACGTCCAGTTTAATGAGAGTTGGTTAAAATGCTCCTTGTAGTAACATCAAAGCAAGACAGGCATAATAAAATCTGTGGTAGCATCGACGCGTTTCGGGCTCAGCGCCCTTATTCATGACAATTAACACATGTGAGAACTACTCATAAATAGACATACATTGTTAATTAACCCTAGTTAGGAAAATAATAATAACAAACACCTGATTGAGCAAAAAATTATTAATTATTATGCCTGTCTTGCTTTGATGTTACTACAAGGAGCATTTTAACCAACTCTCATTAAACTGGACGTTTTATTTCAACACGGAGGCTGGCCGGTCTATTGTTTTCGTTAATGCCTATCTGTCCTTGTATTGGGTCCTTTGCAAATACTTTCCATACTAGGAAAGCTCCGCTCTTCCTGTAACGATGAAGTAAATGAGTAAAAGAAAGCAATAAAGGTAAGTGGAGCGAGAAAGAATGTGTTTGTAAACAGGTAAGCGTAGTAGCCAGGGGGTGGGTGGCTACTCCCTCCAGCATGCAGTGCTATGGCAGGTGCAGCTTGTATAGAGGTGTTAGCTGTTCTCAAGGATGATTGTCTCCCGGCTGGTGTCTGCAAAGGTCACTGCCATGTTGCTGCAGAGGAATGTCTGGTAAACAAACACTAACCGGGTCACTGCGTACGCTGTGAGGAGCCATTATCCGGCGGAGAGCGAGCAATGACAGGTGCTTTGTGTCACCGGCCTACAATAACACCACAATCACAGAGTACAACCTGGCGCACTATAGTAAATATGCCCACCTGGCGGGTGAGGGAAAAATGCAGGGCCGGCGCCAGCACAGGGCAAACCTGGGCAATTGCCAGGGGCCCACTCAGGTGCACACTGGTATTATTTTACAGTGGACCCGAACCACAGAATGCCGGGTGTTGTGTACAGACCTGCTCATGGCTGGCCTCAGCAACAGGGGATGATTAGCAACATTGGAGAAGGTGGCATGCGATAGAAGGTGGCCTGCGATGGAGAGCAACTGATGGAAACTCCGAAGGTGGCAAGAACCTGGTGACAACTGACAGCAATGATGAAGTCTTTTGTGGCAGATGAGCAAGCAGTAAGAGCTGAAGGGTCAATTGGTGGCTATAGAGAAGGCAATAAGGACAGGAGGGTGATTGGTGGCTATAGGGAAGGCAATAAGGACAGGGGGGTGATTGGTGGCTATAGGGAAGGCAAAAAGGTCGGGAGGACGATTGGTGGCTATAGGGAAGGCAATAAGGACGGGAGGATGATTGGTGGCTATAGGGAAGGCAATAAGGACGGGAGGGTGATTGGCGTCTATAGGGAAGGCAACAAGGACGGGAGGATGATTGGTGGCTATAGGGAAGGCAACAAGGACTGGCGGCGATTGGTGAGTAAAGGGAAGGCAATAAGGACGGGAGGGCGATTGGTGGCTATAGGGAAGGCAACAAGGACGGGAGGATGATTGGTGGCTATAGGGAAGGCAACAAGGACTGGCGGGCGATTGGTGAGTAAAGGGAAGGCAATAAGGACTGGAGGGCGATTTGTGGCTATAGGGAACGCAATAAGGACTGGAGGGCGATTGGTGAGTAAAGGGAAGGCAATAAGGACTGGAGGGCGATTGGTGAGTAAAGGGAAGGCAATAAGGACTGGAGGGCGATTTGTGGCTATAGGGAACGCAATAAGGACTGGAGGGCGATTGGTGAGTAAAGGGAAGGCAATAAGGACTGGAGGGCGATTTGTGGCTATAGGGAACGCAATAAGGACTGGAGGGCGATTGGTGGCTATAGGGAAGGCTATAAGGACTGGAAGGTGATTGGTGGCTATAGGGAAGGCTATAAGGACTGGAAGGTGATTGGTGGCTATAGGGAAGGCAATAAGGGCTGGAGGATGATTGGCGGCTATAGGGAAGACAATAAGGACTAGAGGATGATTGGTGGCTATAGGGAAGGCAATATGGGCTGGAGGACGATTGGTGGCTATAAGGAAGGCTATAAGGACTGGAGGGTGATTGGTGGATATAGGGAAGGCAATAAGGACAGGAGGGTGATTGGTGGATATAGGGAAGGCAATAAGGATGGGAGGGCGATCAGCAGCAGAATATGACCTATTTGTGGCAGCGGAGCTGAAAGGTTACATCATGTGATACACTATTGTGGGGCCCACTAAGACTCTCCTGCCCAATGGCCCCCATAAACCTGGAGCCGGCCCTGGAAAAATGCTATTCAATGGTCACCTGCATTCCAGTACTGCCCCAGCCCCCCCCCCCCCCCCATGCTCCTTATTGTGTCCCTGTACTCTCTATTTCACACAGCAACCCTACTGGACCCTTTAATGCCATCAATAACTGTATTACTAAAACAGACCTCTAAAAAAAAGAAAAAAAAAAAAGGTGCACCTAACCCCTCCCCCCATAGTAAACTGACTTGGCATGCCTTAGAACACTGGTTCTCAACCTTTTTATGCCAAGTACCCCCTAGCGACTAACAGTTGCAACCAAGTAACCCAAAAGGGGGGGGGGTCGATTACTAGTGTTACCAAAATAAGTAGATCACTGGCCTTGAAGCGCTTTTTGAAGCAAGATGAAATAATGTTTTACTGTTAAAATATATACCACATCTATAAGAGCGACGCTATTGGTGCACACTTGAACATTGCTGATTACCCCCAGGTTGAGACACTGTCCTCTAGAACTCCGTGGTACACGTACTCCAGGGTACACAGCTGTGTTCAGGGACACCAACAGGAGGTTTCTGTCTGGTCTAGTATAGTATTTTACTAGTGCCACAAGGCCTGAGGCCTACTTATTTTGGTGCTATCTATAATTAATCACCCTCTTGGGGGTACTTGGTTGGAGCCTCTTGTTGCTGTTGAAGGTACTTGGCATCAAAAGGTTGAGAACCACTGCCCTAGAAAGCCAGAAAACAGGAAAAATTACTTACCTGCGCTCATGTGCCCCAAGTGACCACAGACCAGGTTGCTGTCAAATCACACTTGAGGAGAAGTGGGTATTAAAGCCCGATTCTGGGCTTGTGGACGAGCTGCAATCCCAAATCACACCTTACATGATCTAAAGCAGTTACGCACAACCTGCCGCCCAGGCTGCCATCAGTTGCAGCCCCCTACCTCTGCTCACCTCTCTGCCCACCTCACCTCTTCCTGCCACACCTCTACCTTTACCTTTTTCTGCCTGACCCTTGCCCACTTCTTTTCACCTCACCCCTGCAAACTTCTTCCTACCTCACCTTTTCCTGTCTGACCCCTGTCTACCTTCCCGCTAGCTCATCTTTGCCCCACTCATCCTTTCCTGTCTGACTCCTTCCCACCTCACCTCTGCTCTCCTCACATCAGCCCACCTTACCTTTTTGTATTTGTTTCCCCCTCATCTCTGCTCACCTAATTTCACATCTGCCCTTTTCTTCTTTACCTGCCTAACCCCTGCCCACTCCATTACCTTTTCCTTCGCTCTTCTCTGCTCACCTTAGTGCACCTCTGCCCACTAAGCTACGCTATCCTGCATAGCTGCTATTAACCACTGGATACGGGGTGTCATGTGTGCTGAAGATGTGCGGAGGGGGCCAAGTATGGTGATTTCGGGCTTTTCTAAGTGTTTGAAGGCAGTATACCCAGCAGGTAGAAATGCAGCTGTACTGAGGTTGTACACTTTAAAGACGAGCAAACCAAATCTGGATCATCTGCGTGTAAAGGCTTTCTAATGAGTTTTGGTCCTCTTTAAGATCCGACTGTGTAATAGCAGCGATGCCAGGGATAAGCAAGATTGTTGCCCCGCATCTAATCTGCCACTGCGCTCACAAATCTAACCTCTCTCTGTTATCTATCTATGGCTCGATCCCCCACACACAGAGCAGTTCTGAAGCCTGTCACAGCTACACCTGTGCCTTATACACATGCTCAATGTTCAAGGAGACCTACACCATCGTCACATATCCTCAGGATGGAAGATGGCAGAAAAGCCACAGAATTATTTTGCCCAGGACAGATGCAGATTTATTTAGCCCAGGACAGATGCAGATTTATTTAGCCCAGGACAGATGCAGAATTGTTTTGCCCAGGAGAGATGCAGAATTGTCTTGCCCAGGACAGATGCAGAATTGTTTTGCCCAGGACAGATGCAGAATTGTTTTGCCCAGGACAGATGCAGAATTGTTTTGCCCAGGACAGATGCAGAATTGTCTTGCCCAGGACAGATGCAGAATTGTTTTGCCCAGGACAGATGCAGATTTATTTTGCCCAGGACAGATGCAGAATTATTTTGCCCAGGACAGATGCAGAATTATTATGCCCAGGACAGATTCAGAATTATTTTGCCCAGGACAGATGCAGAATTATTTTGCCCAGGACAGATAGTAGTAGTAGCTAGTAATAAACCCTGCAGCAGCTGTTGCACCCTCTGCTGTGGCAATATGTTGGAAAGGTTAAACGCCCCCCCCCCCCTTGTGTGGGGAGAACTGGTTGCACACATGACAGTTGCAGACACTACTCTCTTCTCCCTCAGAATGTTAAAAAAGGCCACATACAAGTGCAAAGACATGCTGCCAGGACGGGCGTCAGCACCCGGCAAGGTGGGGCAGCTGCTGGGGGCCCCGCCCTCCAGGGGCTCCCTGACAGGGCCGGCCTTTGGGGTGTGTAACGGCGCTAGGAGGGCACCGCCACAGCTGGTGCCCCCAACTCCTCGAATGGGGGGGGTTCCACACAACGGGGCATCTCGGTTTAGATTCCAGGGGTGGAAGTGCTGGGTTTTGCTCTGCCCCCCCCCCCAGCAGATTTGATCTCTGGAGCATCCCAATCTGATACCCTACTGTGTGAAATTCCCCAGGACTGCTGGCATACCCACTATGCAAGCAATTCCAAATCCGCTTTACAAGGGCATCTCAATTTTGGATGCCCCTGTTTGTGAAAGAACCCCCCTGGTTTGGCCGTTAACTCAAACTGGCGATCCCACAGTGCATTCACCAGTTCCAGGAAAGTAATGAACAAAGGGCAGGTGAGGGGGGTCACACACAGGGGCATCCAAAATCAGCAGAATCTAGATTCATTTAGACTCCGAGGTAAGGTTTAAAGGGGTTTGGTGCGCTTCAAAGTAGACCAAAACTAAAGTTTTGGTCAGAATAGCATGATCCTTAGGGGGCATACAGATTTGGGACTTCCCTCAGTGATGTGATGCGACTCTTGACCACAAAGGGGCCCACTGAGACCATGCCGCCCAAGGGCCCACATAAACCTGGAGCCAGCCGTGCATGCTGCCGGTGTCAGAAGCCTTGGAGTGGCCAGGCCAGCTAGAAGGGGCACCACCCAGCCGCCACCGCTTGGCACCAGTCAGAGGGTCACATAAAAAGGCTTGGAGGGCTGCATCTGGCCCTCTGGCCTTTAGTTTGAAACGTGATTTAGACGGACATATGGGGATGGAGATGAATGTATGGACAAGCAAGTTAAAGCTTTCTTACAGCAGACATTTCTCTGGCACGGCTTGTGTGGAGGACAGGCTGAATGGAAACAAAGCACTATTTACACAGGCCTGTGAATACCAGAAAAAAAGAGACAAGAGGCTGTAATGGGAACGTAAGCTACAGGAAAATTACTAGAGAATTACCCTGTCCTATAAATCCAAGGAGAAGCTCCTTGCTGTACCCGCAGCCCCTGATATATATTGGTTATATACTGGTTATAAGAAGTCCTTTGATTAAATGTGAATGTATGTTGTCACCATAAAATCTGTATCCAGGAGATACCGGCGTCCTGCCTTCATGCCCAGCCCTCCACATGCCAGCAGCCAGCCCACAAAATCCAGTGTGTCCAACCATGGCCTGGCTGCCACCCACACAGCCGCTCACCCCTTGTCCCCAGCATCGGGCTGCGGTATATCCTGCACATCCCTGGCGATCCGCATGCAACGCACAAGCCTGAAGTGGGATTAGATGGTGTAAACACTGACAGCTAATTATGTCACTGCTTACACAACCCAAAGTGGGGCCTGATCCTTGAGCCATCGGCGTGACCACAACTATAGTAACATAGTATGTAAGGCTGAATAAAGACTTTAGTCCATCCAGTTCAGCCTATTTATCTCCTTCCAGTGGTCTAGTAGCCATAGCTGGAAATGTTATTACATGCAAGGAGGGCATCCCGGACACTATAGATCTCCTTCCAGTGGTCTAGTAGCCATAGCTGGTAATGTTATTACATGCAAGGAAGGCATCCCGGCCACTATAGATCTCCTTCCAGTGGTCTAGTAGCCATAGCTGGAATGTTATTACATGCCAGGAAAGGCATCCAGGACACTTTTAAAGTGGACCAACACCCGATGCTGATCGGCCCGGGAATCGATCAGCATCGGGCCTGTGTGAAACCCCCCAGAAAGCCCCGAAATCCCTACCTGCTCCTCGATCCAGCGGTGCATGCGCGAGCCGCCGCCGCCGCTCGCGCATCCCTCTAGCAGGGCGCGCACACCCGCCGGCCGTTTGTGAATGGCCGGCGCGCTCCCTGTAAGAGTGACGCGCGGGATTGGCTGCAGCGGTCTCGTGGGAGCGGAGACAGGTGAGTTTTTCGGGTTTTCTGGGGGGTCTCACACAGCGGGGCACCCCCTATCGGGGTGCCCCACCGAAGTGGACCAAAACCCAGGATAGTCAAAATCCTGGGTGTTGGTCCACTTTAAACGTTTTTACAGTATCCATCATTACTACCTCCTCCTGGCAGTGAGTTCCATAGTGTCACTGCTCTTACAGAGAAGAATCCACTCCTATGTCGGTGGAGAAAGCACCTTTCCTCTAACCTTAGTGGATGCCCTCGGGTTTTGGTTACACTATAAATAGATTGTGGGACAGATCTTTGTATTGACCCCGAATATATTTATACTATGGAAATGCTGGAAGTCTGAAGCACCCACCGCTCCAGCCAAAAAAAAAAGGGTCACCTTGGAACATAGCCAGTGGTCCACTCCTGTTCAACTGATTCAGTGGGGGGGGGGGGGGGGGGGGTTGGTGCTTTCAATTGCAGCTGTCTTAAAGCTGACCTATAGTCATAAAATACTTTAGGTCATTTTCTAATAATCCCAAATGTAAAAATCCTCCTTTCCCTATTGCAGAGCTCTGTATGTAAATAGAACTGTATGCCGATCATTAAGGAGCAACAACACACAGGAATTTCACTTTCCCGTGTGTGGTTCCTCTCTGCGGTGGCATTGGGATGCCCCGCTTTGTGTGTACCCCCTAGGTCGCCCCGTTTTATTCACCCACTTCTGTTCCCGTGGCGCAGATTCGGGTGATGACTGGCAGAGTGTCACGCTCAGCCAATCAGCATGCTTGCTGTCACTCGTATCCATTTGGCATCGCTGACGGCTAAGCAGCCGAGCGTTACCGCCAGCGGCGGCTGGAGCGCACAGACGGGGGCAAGTGCTCCGAAAGAAGGTGAGTGAAACTGGTGATCAAGGGGAAGGTCACACGGGGCAAGGTCACAATTCGGGATGCCCCAAGGAGTGGAACTCTGATGTTCCTCTTTAATGTGCACAGTGTATGGCAATGATTGAACTAGGGCCCATGCATGCAACATGGGACCGGGGGGAATGGTATGTTTCAGAGGTGACCTGGGGGGGTCTCAAATAGCGGGACATCCCAAATCAGTATGTATCGAAACCCTGGATAATGAAAACCCCGGGTTTTGTTCCACTTTAAAAGGGGACAGTCAGTTAAAAAAAAAAAAAGAAAATAATAATAATTCTCTTTTTCTCCCCTGCGGTCTGAGCATCCCAGTCCAGACAAATCTAAATTTCCGGGACCCAAGATCCTGCAGCATTTATGTCTGCAATTTCATGTCAGTCACAATGACTGGCCATGCCCCCTTTGAGGGGCCAGCCTTTGGGGTGCCCCATTATTGGGGGGGTGCCCTACAGCTGCGTAGGCCCGTCTGCTCACTTGATGCCCTAACCCGCCAGCTTAGGTGGGCAATTGGAGCTGCTGGGGGTGCACTGCGGTTTGGGTGCCATACTCAGCTCTGTTCTGTCCTTTAAAGTGAACTAAACTGACTAATTCCCTATCCCTGGGCAATCACAATGTCGGATGCCTCACTGTGTGAAACCGTCTGGGTTCGCTGACATACCCACATTGCAAGCAATCCCACGGCACATGTGCAGGCTTTCTGATCAGCAATCAATGCTGTATAAATGAATGCATATAACTCTTTTTGTCCATAGGGCCTGGCTTGGAGAGCAGCTGGTATCCCCGGTTTCCAGGGATGCGGCATGTGTATGCGTCATGGGATTGCTTGAGAGGGATCTATATTAGTGATTCCGGGTGGTTTCACACAGTGGGGCATCCCACATTGGGACAGGTAATCAGTCTGATCCAGAGGCTTTAAGACTTCACTGCCGGCAAATACAAATTTCGGCCCACTTTAAAATAGGCCGGTCCACTCGCTCCTAGCATCATGCATTATACTGGAGGAACCCCCACCACTTCTGCATTGCCACTGTCTGCCAGGTCACCACCCACTGAACTGGCAGCCATTAGCAAGGGAACATTTCTGTGATTGTTCTGGCATAAGGCTTGATGCTAGATTATGTGCAGGGGCATCCAGCGAACCATAGTGGCTGTCAGCAACCATGTGCGGCAGTAGGCTGTCCTGGAGTCTCAAACACCAGGGTGGGTTTTGGTCCACTATAAAAAGGAGCAATACCCCTCTCAACTCTTTAAGACTCTTTAAGGGGTTGAGGGTTAAACTCTTTATGGGGCATCACAAAATTGTCCCTGTGAACCAGAACTCTCCTAAAAGCTGCAAGAAAAGGTATAGGTCCCCTTTAAAGTGGATCAAAAACCAGGATTTTGACTATTCTGGGTTTTGGTCCTTGCCCCCAGGGCGCGCTGATCGGGTCGCCCGAACAAACTCACCTCTTCCTGGTCCTACGACGCATGTGCGGCAGCTCATCCAATCAGCGGGCTCGGATCCGCTTGACCCCCTTCGTCCAGGAGCTCTTCTAACGCGAGCGGCTCCGAGCGCACTGGCGGCTGCATCCCCCGCTACCCTCTAACAGGGAGCGTGCCAGCGCCGGCCATTCACAAATGCCTGTCACACGCCTTACTAGAGGGATAGCAGGGATGCGGCCGCGGCTTGCCCATGCGCAGCTGGACCAGCAAAGAAGGTGAGTTTATGGGCGACTTAGGGGGGTGTCCTGTGTATGGCGCAGAGCTTGTATAGCGGCGTGTCCTGTGTATGGCGCAGAGGTTGTATAATGGCGTGTCCTGTGTATGGCGCAGAGCTTGTATAGTGGCGTGTCCTGTGTACGGTGCAGAGCTTGCATAGTGGCGTGTCCTGTGTATGGCGCAGAGCTTGTATAGTGGCGTGTCCTGTGTATGGCGCTGAGCTTGTATAGTGGCGTGTCCTGTGTATGGCGCAGAGCTTGTATAGTGGCGTGTCCTGTGTATGGCGCAGAGCTTGTATAGTGGCGTGTCCTGTGTATGGCGCAGAGCTTGTATAGTGGCGTGTCCTGTGTATGGCGCAGAGCTTGTATAGTGGCGTGTCCTGTGTATGGCGCAGAGCTTGTATAGTGGCGTGTCCTGTGTATGGCGCAGAGCTTGTATAGCGGCGTGTCCTGTGTATGGCGCAGAGGTTGTATAATGGCGTGTCCTGTGTATGGCGCAGAGCTTGTATAGTGGCGTGTCCTGTGTACGGTGCAGAGCTTGCATAGTGGCGTGTCCTGTGTATGGCGCAGAGCTTGTATAGTGGCGTGTCCTGTGTATGGCGCTGAGCTTGTATAGTGGCGTGTCCTGTGTATGGCGCAGAGCTTGTATAGTGGCGTGTCCTGTGTATGGCGCAGAGCTTGTATAGTGGCGTGTCCTGTGTATGGCGCTGAGCTTGTATAGTGGCGTGTCCTGTGTATGGCGCAGAGCTTGTATAGTGGCGTGTCCTGTGTATGGCGCAGAGCTTGTATAGTGGCGTGTCCTGTGTATGGCGCAGAGCTTGTATAGTGGCGTGTCCTGTGTATGGCGCAGAGCTTGTATAGTGGCGTGTCCTGTGTATGGCGCAGAGCTTGTATAGTGGCGTGTCCTGTGTATGGCGCAGAGCTTGTATAGCGGCGTGTCCTGTGTATGGCGCAGAGGTTGTATAATGGCGTGTCCTGTGTATGGCGCAGAGCTTGTATAGTGGCGTGTCCTGTGAACGGTGCAGAGCTTGCATAGTGGCGTGTCCTGTGTATGGCGCAGAGCTTGTATAGTGGCGTGTCCTGTGTATGGCGCTGAGCTTGTATAGTGGCGTGTCCTGTGTATGGCGCAGAGCTTGTATAGTGGCGTGTCCTGTGTATGGCGCAGAGCTTGTATAGTGGCGTGTCCTGTGTATGGCGCAGAGCTTGTATAGTGGCGTGTCCTGTGTATGGCGCAGAGCTTGTATAGTGGCGTGTCCTGTGTATGGCGCAGAGCTTGTATAGTGGCGTGTCCTGTGTATGGCGCAGAGCTTGTATAGTGGCGTGTCCTGTGTATGGCGCAGAGCTTGTATAGTGGCGTGTCCTGTGTATGGCGCAGAGCTTGTATAGTGGCGTGTCCTGTGTATGGCGCAGAGCTTGTATAGTGGCGTGTCCTGTGTATGGCGCAGAGCTTGTATAGTGGCGTGTCCTGTGTATGGCGCAGAGCTTGTATAGTGGCGTGTCCTGTGTATGGCGCAGAGCTTGTATAGTGGCGTGTCCTGTGTATGGCGCAGAGCTTGTATAGTGGCGTGTCCTGTGTATGGCGCAGAGCTTGTGTAGTGGCGTGTCCTGTGTATGGCGCAGAGCTTGTATAGTGGCGTGTCCTGTGTATGGCGCAGAGCTTGTATAGTGGCGTGTCCTGTGTATGGCGCAGAGCTTGTATAGTGGCGTGTCCTGTGTATGGCGCAGAGCTTGTATAGTGGCGTGTCCTGTGTATGGCGCAGAGCTTGTATAGTGGCGTGTCCTGTGTATGGCGCAGAGCTTGTATAGTGGCGTGTCCTGTGTATGGCACAGAGCTTGTATAGTGGCGTGTCCTGTGTATGGCGCAGAGCTTGTATAGTGGCGTGTCCTGTGTATGGCGCAGAGCTTGTATAGTGGCGTGTCCTGTGTATGGCGCAGAGCTTGCATAGTGGCGTGTCCTGTGTATGGCGCAGAGCTTGTATAGTGGCGTGTCCTGTGTATGGCACAGAGCTTGTATAGTGGCGTGTCCTGTGTATGGCACAGAGCTTGTATAGTGGCGTGTCCTGTGTATGGCGCAGAGCTTGTGTAGTGGCGTGTCCTGTGTATGGCGCAGAGCTTGTGTAGTGGCGTGTCCTGTGTATGGCGCAGAGCTTGTATAGTGGCGTGTCCTGTGTATGGCGCAGAGCTTGTGTAGTGGCGTGTCCTGTGTATGGCGCAGAGCTTGTATAGTGGCGTGTCCTGTGTATGGCGCAGAGCTTGTATAGTGGCGTGTCCTGTGTATGGCGCAGAGCTTGTATAGTGGCGTGTCCTGTGTATGGCGCAGAGCTTGTATAGTGGCGTGTCCTGTGTATGGCGCAGAGCTTGTATAGTGGCGTGTCCTGTGTATGGCGCAGCGCTTGTATAGTGGCGTGTCCTGTGTACGGCGCAGAGCTTGTATAGTGGCGTGTCCTGTGTATGGCGCAGAGCTTGTATAGTGGCGTGTCCTGTGTATGGCGCAGAGCTTGTATAGTGGCGTGTCCTGTGTATAGCGCAGAGCTTGTATAGTGGCGTGTCCTGTGTATGGCGCAGAGCTTGTATAGTGGCGTGTCCTGTGTACGGTGCAGAGCTTGTATAGTGGCGTGTCCTGTGTATGGCGCAGAGCTTGTATAGTGGCGTGTCCTGTGTATGGCGCAGAGCTTGTATAGTGGCGTGTCCTGTGTATGGCGCAGAGCTTGTATAGTGGCGTGTCCTGTGTATGGCGCAGAGATTGTATAGTGGCGTGTCCTGTGTATGGCGCAGAGATTGTATAGTGGCGTGTCCTGTGTATGGCGCAGAGCTTGTATAGTGGCGTGTCCTGTGTATGGCGCAGAGCTTGTATAGTGGCGTGTTCTGTGTATGGCGCAGAGCTTGTATAGTGGCGTGTCCTGTGTATGGCGCAGAGCTTGTATAGTGGCGTGTCCTGTGTATGGCGCAGCGCTTGTATAGTGGCGTGTCCTGTGTATGGCGCAGCGCTTGTATAGTGGCGTGTCCTGTTTATGGCGCAGCGCTTGTATAGTGGCGTGTCCTGTGTATGGCGCAGAGCTTGTATAGTGGCGTGTCCTGTGTATAGCGCAGAGCTTGTATAGTGGCGTGTCCTGTGTATAGCGCAGAGCTTGTATAGTGGCGTGTTCTGTGTACGGCGCAGAGCTTGTATAGTGGCGTGTCCTGTGTATGGCGCAGAGCTTGTATAGTGGCGTGTTCTGTGTACGGCGCAGAGCTTGTATAGTGGCGTGTCCTGTGTATGGCGCAGAGCACGTATAGCGCCGTGTTGCGTGTGTGCAGCCTGCACAGAGTTTATAAATAAGAGATAATATTGTGTCAGTGCAGCTGGGTGAGCAGGAAGCGTGTTTACTTCTGCAGAGCTCGTCCAGCGCAGTGTGTGTACACCCAGCTCTAGAGGCCGGCCAAAAGAGGACCTGTCATCAGAGAGCATAGAAACCTCCTCCCGGAGCTCATGTGCCTGGGGCCACTCTGATGATGGCATGGGTGCAGATCACTGAACTCACCCTCATTTTATTCTGGTCCAGCACTAACAGTTCTTAAAGTTCAGGAAGTTAAAGTGGACCGCCAGGCAAAAATTACTGTTACCACCGCCAAAGACATTCCTAACACAAAATGAACGTATTTCGCACCACCTATACAATGCACAACTAGTATTATTCCGTGCTGTATGTGGCCGTGCCTATACAACCTTGGGCTATTTTCAATAATAGCTATAAATTTCACCAAATGATGGTTCCAGCAACCACCCAATTAGCCTCAAAGGTGTGGCACCTCCTCCACAACAATTAATCAATCCAATTATATCACAAGAATTCATCTTTATCGGGTTTCCCATTTAAAATTTACATACAAACATATCATTTAAAATGCCCAGAGCCATTCATTATGAAGGGCATCCCATGTTGACCCACAATCCCATTACAATCTGTGCTAAATCCATCACAATATAAAAGCAATCAAATATAAAGTGCAGATTTCTATTTGTTAAAGTGCCGGATTGCAAAAAAAGGTGCTATGTATATTCCGTACAAGCCCTATGTAGTATAATCTATAAAGAAAATATGGCAAAAGGAGTAAAGTGCAGAGTGGTCACAATTAAATATATAATATCAGCAAAAGAAAACATCACCTAAAAGAAAGCGAGTCCCCCGGGATGTCCCCCACATGTATAGACAAATCCTAAAGTTCTGAACAGAGTTGCAGCCCAGTGAGAGAAAGAATAATAAGTGAGTAAAAACTTAAAATATATAAATTTTAGATGCTGGGGAATCATTTTTTAAAGTTGACCAACACCCAGGATTTTCACTATCCTGGGTGTTGGTCCACTTCCGCGGGGCACCCTGATCGGGGGTGCCCCGCTGTGTGAAACCCCCCAGAAACACCGAAAAACTCACCTCTCCTCGCTCCCACGTGACCGCCGCTGCCACGTGACCGACGGACAAGAGAGCGTGCCCGCCGCCGCCTCCCACGCGTCACTCTTACAGGGCGTGTGCCCGCGCCAACCATTCACAAATGGCCGGCGTGGGTGCGCGTCCTGCTAGAGGGACGCGCGGGAGGCGGCGGCGGGCGCCGCTGGATCGTGGATAAGGTAGGGATCGGGGTGCCCCACAGTCAGGGGACTGATCGGTCCGGGAATCTTGATTCGATCATGGGAGGGTGTTGTTCCACTTTAAAGTTGACCAACACCCAGGATTTTCAGTAACCTGGGTGTTGGTCCACTTCCGCGGGGCACCCTGATCGGGGGTGCCCCGCTGTGTGAAACCCCCCAGAAAGCCCCTGTTTGCAGGCTGCCTAATGTTTCCCTGAGCCGCCATCTTGGATGTTTTAAAGTGGACCAACACCCAGAATTTTGACTATCCTGGGTTTTGGTCAACTTCGGTGGGGCACCCCGATCGGGGTCAGGAAGCGCGCCCCCGCACCGGCCATTCACAAACGCCCGGCGCAGGTGCGCGCCCTGCTAGAGGGAAGCGTGAGACGCGGACGCGGCCCACGCATGCGCCGTTGGAACGGGGTTAAGGTAAGGTTTCTGGGCTTACTGGGGGGTTTCACCCCGCGGGACATCCCGATTTCGGATGCCCCGCGGGGAGGGATCTGATCAATCCCCCCTGGGTGTTGGTCCACTTTAAGGCTCATAACATGCAGTAGATGCAGGTAGGATGATTTTTAATGTGAGCAATCTGTATGTACAGGGTGTCGGAAACATATAAGAAACTCTTATTCAGAGCGAAGGACCGCTATAATAACACCAGGGGGTGAGGTCCTATTTTGACTTTTTTTTTATCAGATAAACTTCCTGTTCGTTAGGAATTCTCCACATGAGGTGGTTCTAACCCTTCCTCACACGATGCTAAAGCAATGGGCAGCAAGCAGTGGGGTTTGCAGCGCCGCCACATCCGGTGCTAAAGGGGTTAATGGGAGGGCAAAGGGCTTCCCGCCTCACACTTACCTGAGGTAAATCTCGGCCCCTGACACATAGCAGTAGCGTTGTACACAATGCCACTTACCTTGTGTGCAGAGAGCCCGAGCCGGTAACACGCAGAGGGCACCGAGCGCCCACAGCCATGGCCTCAGCGCCATCCCGACACCATAGCGGCCACTCCGGACTCTCTGACGGGGGAAGAAAAAAAAACTTCCAGCGAGTTGCTTCAGCGGCTGCTCCGCTTCATTCCTGAACACGGCGACTTCCTGCAGGGAGGGAGGGGAGGAGAGGCGGGAGCCGCCATGCCCACACACCCGCCCCTGCCTGCCGGCCTCACCATTGCCCTCACCCTGCTGGGGCACATGGAGGCCTTCATTAAACTTATTCCTTTTACTCTTTTTTTTATTTCATGGAGCCAGAGGCGGAATTGCACGTGAGAGCAATATACCCATATCCCCCAAGTGTCCCTGATTTGGAGGGACTGTCCCTCTTTGGAGTCCATGTCTCTGTGCCCCTTGTGCTTCTCTGTCCCTCTTTAGAGTCCATGTCTCTGTGCTTCTCTGTCCCTTATTGGAGTCCATGTTTCTGTGCCCCTTGTTGTGCTTCTCTGTCCCTCTTTGGAGTCCATGTCTCTGTCCCTCTTTGGAGTCCATGTCTCTGTCCCTCTTTGGAGTCCATGTCTCTGTGCTTCTCTGTCCCTCTTTGGAGTCCATGTTTCTGTGCCCCTTGTGCTTCTCTGTCCCTCTTTGGAGTCCATGTCTCTGTGCCCCTTGTGCTTCTCTGTCCCTCTTTGGAGTCCATGTCTCTGTCCCTCTTTGGAGTCCATGTTTCTGTGCCCCTTGTGCTTCTCTATCCCTCTTTGGAGTCCGTGTTTCTGTGCCCCTTGTGCTTCTGTCCCTCTTTGGAGTCCATGTCTCTGTCCCTCTTTGGAGTCCATGTCTCTGTGCCCCCTGTTGTGCTTCTCTGTCCCTCTTTGGAGTCCATGTCTCTGTGCCCCCTGTTGTGCTTCTCTGTCCCTCTTTGGAGTCCATGTCTCTGTGCCCCCTGTTGTGCTTCTCTGTCCCTCTTTGGAGTCCATGTCTCTGTGCCCCTTGTTGTGCTTCTGTCCCTCTTTGGAGTCCATGTCTCTGTGCCCCTTGTTGTGCTTCTCTGTCCCTCTTTGGAGTCCATGTCTCTGTGCCCCCTGTTGTGCTTCTCTGTCCCTCATTGGAGTCCAAGTCTCTGTGCCCCTTGTGCTTCTGTCCCTCTTTGGAGTCCATGTCTCTGTGCCCCTTGTTGTGCTTCTCTGTCCCTCTTTGGAGTCCATGTCTCTGTGCCCCTTGTGCTTCTCTGTCCCTCTTTGGAGTCCATGTCTCTGTGCCCCATGTGCTTCTCTGTCCCTCTTTGGAGCCCATGTCTCTGTGCCCCTTGTACATCTCTCTCCCTCTTTGTAGTCCATGTCTCTGTGCCCCTTGTTGTGCTTCTCTGTCCCTCTTTGAGGTGTAACATGCAGATCTGCATCAATAAATGACGCATTTGCATATTCAAATTTTCTCCATTGTTGTAACTGTTACATCCTCAATGAGGGGGCGTAGCCTAATTTAACAGATGTCCCTCTTTTCCACCCTGAAAAGTTGGTAGGTATGAACACACCCCAGAGCCAGTGCTAGGGTGCAGGATACTGGGCGGAAGAGCTTACACTCTACTAGGGTTAAATTGACCATTTTTCGGGTCCTCAAAGTGGGATAGTTTAAAGTGGACCTTCACTCTGAATAAGAGCATATGTTATATGTTTCCCACACCCTGTACATACAGATTGCCCACATTAATCCGGACCCTCACCCTGAATAAGAGTCTATCTTATATGTTTCCCCCACCCTGTACATACAGATTGCTCACATTAATCCGGACCTTCACTCTGAATAAGAGTCTATCTTATATGTTTCCCCCACCCTGTACATACAGATTGCTCACATTAATCCAGACCTTCACCCTGAATAAGAGTCTATCTTATATGTTTCCCACACCCTGTACATACAGATTGCTCACAATAAAAATCATCCTACCTGCATCTACTGCATTTTCTGAGCCTTTAAACATCCATGATGGCAGCTCATGGAGCATCAGGCAGCCTGCAAACAGGAAGTGTCTTCTGACTGTGCTGCTCTGCATTCTGGGATTGGTGTCCTTTTCCTGACCCCATCTCTGCTCTGTCTGTGCAGCTATAACCCCGCCCCCTGCACTTTATCCCGCTCTCCTCAGTATGTGATGCTTCTGAGGCAAGATGGTGGCACCCGTATCTTGAACAGAGTTGCAGCCCAGTGGGGGAAAGAAAAATATGTGACTAAAAACTTAAAATATATTAATTTTAGATGCTGGGGAATAGTTTATTAAGGGTTTGGACTTTTCATTAAATGATGCTGAATGTCGGGTTTAAACTGACCATTTTTGGGGTCCTCAAAGTGGGACAGTTTAAACAAGTTTGTGGGTGATGGGCGTGGTTTAGTGTGTGGCTTAAAGTGGACCAAAACCCAGGATTTTGACTATCCTGGGTATTGGTCCACTTCGGGGTGCCCCGATGCGTGAAACCCCCCAGATCTCCTAATAAAACTCACCTCACCCCGCTCCTACGATGCATGCATGGCCTCTCGTCCAATCAGGGCGCTCGGAGGCGCTGAGCTCAGGGCCGTCATAGCTCAGCGGCTCGGAGAACGCTGACGGCCGCATCTCGCGCTTCCCTCTAACGCACGCACGCACGCCGGCCATTCACAAATGCTAGCGAGAAGCGCGAGATGCGGCCCGCACATGCGCCATTAGACCGGGAGTAAGATAAGGTTAGAGGGCGTCCTGGAGAGTTTCACACAGAGGGGCATCCCGATTTTGGATACCCCGCGGGGAGGGATCGGATCTTATAGATTCCCGGGCCGATCCAGGAGGGTGTTGGTCCACTATAAACAAGTTTGTGGGTGATGGGCATGGTAGGGGCGTGGTTTAGCATGTGGCTTAAAGTCTACCAAAACCCAGGATTTTGACTATCCTGGGTTTTAGTCCTTTCCCCCGGGGTGCCCCGCTTGCGTGAATCCCCCCAGATCATCAAAGTCAACTTGCCTCTTCCCAGTCCTACGGCGCATGTGCGGCCGCTCGTCCAATCAGCGTGTTCGAAACCACTGATGTCACTTCGTCTAAGGCCAGCGGCTCCGAGCACACTGGCGGCTGCATCCCCCGCTACCCTCTAACGGGCACGCACACTGCTAGAGGGATAGCGGGGTGCCACTCGCACATGGGCCATTGGACCAGGAAACAAGGTAAGTGTATGGTGCAACCTGGGGGGTTTCATAAAGCGGGGTGCCCCAGGGGGAGGGAATCGATAAGATTCCTGGGCCGATCACGGTGGGTTTTGGTCCACTTTAAAAAGGCCTGACGTCCTCCCCCTCTGTCCTCGATAGTCGTGCTGCCATCTTGCAGCGTTTCTGATCCTGGAGCCCCCAGGCCCGAGATGAGGACTTCACTGCACAGGCGTGAGATCTCAGGGGTGGTGCAGTGCATCGTGGGACAGAGAAGACAATAAGATGGCGCTGCCCTACAGAAATGGCCTGAGAACAATGGAGGAGGAAGAGACAGGTAAGTTAAACCTGCCAAATGTAGAATCAGAAGTTTGAAGGGAGTTTTTGAGAACTCCCCAGACAGTCCAATGCTCCTCTTTAAAGTGGACCAAAACCCAGGCTTTTGACTATCCTGGGTTCACTTCCCCGGGACGATCACCTCACCCCGCTCCTACGGCGCATGCACGGCCGCTCATCCAATCGGAGTCGCTGATCTATGCGCGTCAAAGCGAAGTCTTATCTCAGTGTCTCCGAGCACGCTGGCGGCCGCATCTCGCGCTCCCCTCTAACAAGGAGCGCGCCCGCCATTCACAAATGGCCGTCACGGACACGCGTCCTGCTAGAGAGAAGCGCGAGATGCGGCCCGCGCATGCGCCGTTGGACCAGGATTCAGGTAAGGTTTGCGGACGTCCTAGGGGGGTTTCACACAGCGGGGCATCCCGATTTTGGATGCCCCGCGGGGAGAGATTGGATTAGCCCGATCCTGCTGGGTTTTGATCCACATTAAACGGTCTCTATAGGCAAAGTGCATAAACTGTCATTCAGCAGCTCACCTCATCATGGCTGCGCTCTCACTTCCTGTCAGGTGGCGGCTACTGCGGGGGATCCCCGGGTGACAAGGTGATGTAAACTTTCATACTCGTTACTTATATCATTGATTGTTTCAGCTTGGTGGCGCTATAGACATCCCTTTATATCTTTACTGGCTGGTTAAGTACCATGTGTGGTGCTGCACTGCACCTTAGCACTTTAATTGATTATCCATTGTGATCTGCTTTGTTTAAGGCACATGGTTTTTTGTTTGTTGTTTTTTGTATCATTATTTTTGTTTTTCTTTGGATGCACTTTATTAGGGGATATAGAATTGCACCGTCCCGCTAACTATTACATAGGTGCTAAAGCCAGTGTGGTCAAAAGGAAAGCAAAATAGTCTATATAGTGAGGGGAACCTGGATATATCCCCCCAAAAATGACCACCATACAACAGGCCGCACTCAAATTATTAAAATAACCATCTATTTTATTAATAAATTAACTACATAATGATTTTAGAAAAATTATATATACAAGTAGTAATTTAATCAACATATACAACAACACAAGACGTGATTAAAAAACATATATACAAGCACAGGGGATCCTATCTATGGAGACTATATAAATGATACTGGTGCTGGGTGGCAAGTAATGAACTGATCAAAGTATCTGATTGGATAATATATATAAAAAATATATATAGTAGGAGCCTCCTACTGCAGGGGAGTGCGCCCGGTGGCGTGTCTCGCGCAGGCGCATACCGCTTTTGCGGTCCAGTGGTGATGCGGCGGCTCGCCGTCTGACGTATTGCCCTTACGGCCTCATCCATTGGCCGGGCGGGGCGTGCGTGCGGGCGGTGACGCGGCCCCATCCCATTGGCCAGCATGTTATCGCTTTGGGGTATTTAGGGAGAGGGAATCCCCACCAGCCGATACACCCTGGCGAAGTGTCTAATTGACACGCAACGCGTCGGTGGCGGCTGCGGCGGGGGATCCTCGGGAGACAGGTGATGTAAACCTTTGTTACTTGTAGATATTTTCCTGTATTATTCTTGCTCGGTGGTGCTTCAACCAACTTTTTGGTTTATATCCTCTTGGTTGGTCTAATCATTATACGTATGCTGCATTGCACTATGCACTTTGATTCCTCACCCATTGTGGCTTTGTAAATAGGTTTCTATTTTGTATGCACTTTATTGTGGCACATAACTGCCTATACTTTTTTCATATATATATTATATACATTCTTTTTATTTTTATTTATATTTTTTGGATTGTTGTGTTTTATTATTATTGAATTGCACATATATTGGCACATTGCACTTTACCGGATATAGGTCACATCACTTGTTTTTAAAAACTTTTCTTCCCTTTTCCCTTCCCTTTGTGCTGGCATATTTATATATATTATCCAATCAGATACTTTGATCAGTTCATTACTTGCCACCCAGGACCAGTATAATTTATATAGTCTCCATAGATAGGATCCCCTGTGCTTGTATATATGTTTTTTAATCACGTCTTGTGTTGTTGTATATGTTGATTAAATTACTACTTGTATATATAATTTTTCTAAAATCATTATGTACCGTAGTTAATTTATTAATAAAATAGATGGTTATTTTAATAATTTGAGTGCGGCCTGTTGTATGGTGGTCATTTTTGGGGGGATTTATCCAGGTTCTCCTCACTATATAGACTATTGCACTTTATTAGGGCACACATTTGTTAGCTTAATTGCACATAATATGCACATTACGCACTATGCGCTTTAATTATATATTTATATAGTCATAGCACTTTTTATAAGCTTTTTCATCCATTGTTGGCATACATATGTATTATCCAATCAGATTTATTTACTTAGATAATCATACGCCACCCAGTATTACCACTACTAGCATAGTCTCCGTATATGGTGGATCACCTGTGTTTGTGTATATGTTTTTTAATTGTGTAATGTGTTGTCGTATGTGTTGATATAATTATTTTTCTTAAATTATCGTGGATGTACTTATAAATAAAATAGATGTTTATTCTTTTACCTTTTTGAGTGCGGCCTTTGTATGGTGGTTATCTGAGGGGATAGATCTAGGATCCCCTCACTATACATAAACATTGTTCTTCTTGACCACACGGGCTTCAGCACCTTTATAATATAATCTAGTGGATAGTGGGACGGTGCACATCCATTTCTTTTGATTATTCACTCACTTCCTGTCAGAACGCAGCTGCTTCTGAAAGTAGAAACAAGGCAAAGAGTAGTGGCACACCCCCTGAATTTCTTTGAAACAGACCACCAAGCGCCGGTGGGATCTCTTCTTCCCCCGGGGGCTTCTATTCCCCCCCGGGGGCTTCTATTCCCCTCCTGGGGCCTTTGTGTGGCAGCTTCTGACATCTTGCTCGCCACCGAGGGAACTATACCAGGAGTGAGATGAGATGATCTTACTCAGCCGGTATAAAAGGCCGCACTAGATAATGTCTGTATGCTATGCTGCAGCTTCCAGTAATCCTGTTTCACTGAGACCCAGCCCGGACAAGGTCATTATAACTGACTAAGGAGCAGGGGGGGGGGGGGCAAGTGGAGGGTCTATGTGCTCACATAGGACTTACACACTCCTTGGGACAGACTTGCCCTTTAAAGTTCCCATTTTTAAATGTCCTGAAATCCGATTCTTGACAAAATGTTGGCATGCCAGATGATACTCCGAGAAGTCCATCTGAGCTTGAGACCATGTATGTTATACCATGTGCAGCAGCACCGCTTTTTCTTTCTCTCGCTAGTGTGGGTTTACATTTTCCGGGGGATACAGGGAAGAGGCTCTGGATATCCGAGGCAGGCAGATAAGGAGGTTGCTGCTATTTATACAGTGGTAATTTATGTACTCACGCTGCAGGGCACTATGTGGTGGGACACTTGCTGAAGATAAGGCCCACTTAGCCATCATACCAGTGACCTAGGTCAGTACTTCTGGCTATATTTAATCATCCTGCACTTCAGATGTATGTACTTGTATGGGTCTTTAAAGAAGAACTCCAATGGCAGAATAGCACTAGCAACACTCCTTTAAAAACAATCCAACTGTTATGATGTGAGATGTGGTCCCACTAGCTTTTGACCATGGAGCGTGACTCTCCTACTAGGGTGCAAAATCCTAAACCGCACCAAAAGCCTTGCACAGTTGGAAAAAAAACGTACAAAAAACAAACCTCACTTGCCCCATCTGGATGCATTATACTGAATCGCTGTTAGCAGTTTTTCTCCTGCTTCCACTCAAAGCCGCTTCAACGATTTTCTCCTGGTAGCTGCCATTTTGAAAAACCACTGATCCTTCCTTTCCCAGCTTTCC
The DNA here is from genome assembly GCA_027917425.1 of Gastrophryne carolinensis. Taxonomy (NCBI): domain Eukaryota; kingdom Metazoa; phylum Chordata; class Amphibia; order Anura; family Microhylidae; genus Gastrophryne; species Gastrophryne carolinensis. The sequence continues at coordinate 172,860,870 of CM051243.1, forward strand.
AGCTGTGCTGTTGCCTGGATTTAACCGACATAACCCACAATGCAGTGGCAGGAAACCCATCAGCACTTCCTTTTTGCAGGTAGCCTGCAGCTCCATAGGCTGCTATTTTGAGGGTAAAATCGCCTACAGCAGGAGTTATAAAAAGTTAAATTAACTTTTATGTGCAGCAAACTGAATTGCCCTGGGGAGGGACTTATATGAGCAGTGTTTATTGTAAGAGTGTTTCTCCAGTTTAAAGTTAGTCTGGCTTTCTAATGATCCCCTGCAAGAGAGCTTGGATTAGACAACCCTGAATCTAGTATCCAGTGCAAGCCACTAGTGGACCCCCTGTATACCAGGTACAACTGGTCCCTCAGATGCAAGTGAAGGCTGGAATCCCAGGATGCAAGTGAAGGCCGGACTCCCGGGATGCACGTCAAGGCCGGACTCCCGGGATGCACGTCAAGGCCGCACTCCTGGGATGCACGTCAAGGCCGCACTCCTGGGATGCACGTCAAGGCCGCACTCCTGGGATGCACGTCAAGGCCGCACTCCTGGGATGCACATCAAGGCCAGACTCTGGCGATGCAAGTCAAGGCCGCACTCTGGGGATGCAAGTCAAGGATGCACGTCAAGGCCAAACTCGGGGGATGCACGTCAAGGCCGCACTCGGTGATGCACGTCAAGGCCGCACTCGGGGGATGCACGTCAAGGCCGCACTCGGGGGATGCACGTCAAGGCCGAACTCGGGGGATGCACGTCAAGGCCGAACTCGGGGGATGCACGTCAAGGCCGAACTCGGGGGGATGCACGTCAAGGCCGCACTCTGGGGATGCAAGTCAAAGCTGCACTGGTGAGTGCAAGGACTCATTCGGCCCTGCCTTGACGGGCAGGCTAATTCATTACTAACGCCAGATAGCGACAGATGAGCATCTGTAGTGAGGATTTCAGAGCGACCGCTAGTAGTCGCTGTGCTAGGCCATGGTTAGTTGTTTCAGAGCGCCTCAGTCGCTGGCCGGCATTGATGAATATGTTGTGTGAGTCGCAGTACTACGCTGTATGGGAGCAAACGGTAGCGCCAGATCAGTGCGATTGACTCACACCACATTCATCAAAAAAACAGCCTCACACATCGCCGGCGATCAAAATCAGGTCGTTGTAGCCCATAGCGTCAGATTAAAGTCTGTTTTTGAACATGTATTCACTAGTAACAAAGCGAAAACATATGGAATGACATTGTTATTACATTGTAACATGAACACTTTAATACCAGACATGTAAGGACAATTCTGCATAAAAAATATTATTAATCAAAAATGTCATTTTCTAGGCCAGGAAGATTGTCAGAAAGATTTGAGATTTTATTGCAAAAATAATAAAAAATTGGGATCGGGAAAGGGATTTAAGGATCGTCCATACATTCGGCTTCATAAATGTGTAATTGCGTGCCGTGTCCGGCGTTCACCTGCCGCTACCTGCCGCTTACAAGGCACTACCTGGCGCTAAAGCTTAATGAATAAGGCCCTAAGTGTATGTAACTTCTGGGGACATTCCAGGCAAAGAGTTAAATTATCTTGCTTAAAGCGGACCTTCACTCTGAATAAGAGCCTATCTTATATGTTCCCCACACCCTGTACATACAGATTGCTCACATTAAAAATCATCCTACCTGCATCTACTGCATGTTATGAGCCTTTAAACATCCAAGATGGCGGCTTATGGAAGCCGCCATCTTATCAGGCAGCCTGCAAACAGGAAGTGCCTCCTGACTGTGCTGCTCTGCATTCTGGGACTGCTGACCTTTACCTGACCCCAGCTCTGCTCTGTCTGAGCAAAGCACAGCTATAACCCGCCCCCCTGTTCCTTATCCCACTCTCCTCTCCTCAGTAAGTGTGATGCTTCTGAGTCAAGATGGCGGCGCCCGTATCCTAAATTCCTGAACAGAGTTGCAGCCCAGTGGGGGAAAGAATAATAAGTTAGTGACTAAAAACGTAAAATATATTAATTTTAGATGCTGGGGAACCATTTTTTAATAGTTTGGGCTTTTCATTAAATCACGCTGTAGGTCCGGTTTAATGCTTGCTGGCTGTCAGCTTACACTTCATACTCAGTCCCCAAAACTCCTGCATGGAGACATATATGGATGAGTCATCCTCTGCTACCGATGATGCCCTGCAAAGTTCCTGAGGATCTATTAAGAAATAAAAGGCAGGCTGAATGAAAAATGAAGCCACTGATAGGCAGCACGGGGAGAACAGAACACAGGCTAATTTATCCTTTTGCCTGGAATGTCCTGATTCTGGATACTCCGCAGCATGAAACACCCCTGGATCACTGTATAATCATCACATCACATTGCCATGCTGAGGTGCACCTGCATACCTCCCAACTTTTCAAAGCCGTAAAGAGGGACAAATTTAAGCCGTGCCTGGCCACACCTCTGAACACGCCCCCAGCCACACCCTTAAAGTAGACCAACACCCAGGGGGGATCAGCCCGGGAATCTTCCTGGGCCGATCAGATCCCTCCCTGCGGGGCATCCGAAATCGGGATATCCCACGGGGTGAAACCCCCCAGGACGCCCACAAACCTTACCTTAACCCCCGTTCCAAAGGCGCATGTGCGGGCCGCGGCCGCATCACGCGTTTCCCTCTAGCAGGGCGTGCTCCCTCTTAGAAGGAAGCGCCAGACGCGGCCTCCAGCGCTCAGAGCCGCTGTGGTTGGACGCCGCTTGTACGTGCATACCATAGCGGCTCTGAGCTCTCTGATTGGACGAGCGCCCGCGTAGGAGCGTGGGGAGGTGAGTGTTTACGGGCGTTCTGGAGGGTTTCACACAGCGGGGCACCCCCGATCGGGGTGCCCCACCGAAGTGGACCAACTTGGTTGGTCCACTTTAAAGGCAAACAGCACCTAAGAATTACATTAAAAAAAAAAATTATTATTATTAATAATAATACAGTGAGGGGCATCCCTCCAATATAGCCAGTGAGGGGCATCCCTCGTTACAGCCAGTTAGGGGCATCCCTTGTTACAGCTAGTTAGGGGCATCCCTTGTTACAGCTAGTTAGGGGCATCCCTTGTTACAGCCAGTGAGGGGCATCCCTTGTTACAGCCAGTTAGGGGCATTCCTTGTTACAGCCAGTGAGGGGCATCCCTCGTTACAGCTAGTTAGGGGCATCCCTTGTTACAGCTAGTTAGGGGCATTCCTTGTTACAGCCAGTTAGGGGCATTCCTTGTTACAGCCAGTGAGGGGCATCCCTCGTTACAGCTAGTTAGGGGCATCCCTTGTTACAGCTAGTTAGGGGCATCCCTTGTTACAGCCAGTTAGGGGCATCCCTTGTTACAGCCAGTGAGGGGCATCCCTCGTTACAGCTAGTTAGGGGCATCCCTTGTTACAGCTAGTTAGGGGCATCCCTTGTTACAGCTAGTTAGGGGCATTCCTTGTTACAGCCAGTTAGAGGCATTCCTTGTTACAGCCAGTTAGGGGCATTCCTTGTTACAGCCAGTGAGGGGCATCCCTCGTTACAGCTAGTTAGGGGCATCCCTTGTTACAGCTAGTTAGGGGCATCCCTTGTTACAGCCAGTTAGGGGCATCCCTTGTTACAGCCAGTGAGGGGCATCCCTCGTTACAGCTAGTTAGGGGCATCCCTTGTTACAGCTAGTTAGGGGCATCCCTTGTTACAGCCAGTTAGGGGCATCCCTTGTTACAGCCAGTGAGGGGCATCCCTCGTTACAGCTAGTTAGGGGCATCCCTTGTTACAGCCAGTTAGGGGCATCCCTTGTTACAGCCAGTTAGGTACAACACAGCACACACACAACACAGTACACACAAACCCAGTTCATCTCCTGCACGATCTTCAGCGAGGCTCCTTCCTGGAGCCACGTCCCCACCCACTGAACCACCAATGAGATTTAAAAAGAGAAAAAAAAACCTGCCTCTCTGACGCCCGCTGCCACCGGCCCCAAGTATGCAGTTCAGCGCTCACACTCAGGGCCGGCGGAGGTGGACGTCTGAGAGGCCGAGGCAACCTACAGCCAGCAACAAGCTACAGCGTGGGACAGAGTGAGGACAGTGCGGGACAGGGGCATGCATCGCGGGACCACCGGAAACAAATCGGGATTGTCCCGGGAATATCGAGACGGTTGGGGGGTATGCACCTGCAACAAGTGAGACAGCTACCTCAGGCAGCACTGCAGAGGGGCAGCAATTTCTCCATATTTATTATTCTTTTAGTAATATACTTTTATCTCAGGTTCACTGGAGTTTGGGGGGGGGGGGCGCTGCTGCATGCTGTCATCTTTTTTTTAGTCATGGTGGCGTGGCAGCTGCGGAGGAGTGGCACGCACATCCTGGTGGGGGGCATCTTTCTATATTTCGCCTCAGTAGAGAGGCTAGGTTCACCCGTGCTGCCATGAGATCTTGTAACAAGGTGAGTATACAGAGAGCTGGTATCACACTGTGGGGCATCCCAATTAAGGATGCCCCCAGGAGAAGCTAGGTTTTGGTGCGCTTTCTGTGAACAGAGGTACACACTGAGATGTTCTTACTTGCCTTTATACAGACAGGTGTTCTCCTTTAAAGTGGACCAACACCCACCCCTGATCGGCCTGGGAATCTATAAGATTCCCGGGCCGATCAGCTCCCTCCAAAATCGGGATGTCCCGCGGGGTGAAACCCCCCAGAAAGCCCCTAAAATCTTACCTTTTAGGCGACGGATAAGCCGCCGCCTCCTGCGCGTCCCTCTAGCAGGGCGCGCTCCCGCGCCGGCCGTTTGTGAATGGCCGGTGCGGGCGCGCACCCTGTAAGAGGGACGCGCGGGAGGTGGCGGCGGCTTATCCGTCCCCTACAAAGGTAAGATTTTAGGGCTTTCTGGGGGGTTTCACACAGCGGGGCACCCCCTATTGGGGTGGGGGGCCCCGTGGAAGTGGACCAACACCCAGGATAGTGAAAATCCTGGGTGTTGGTCCACTTTAAAGGCAAACTGTAGCCCTATGGGTCACCCAGATTTTCCAAAGAGCACTCATTTATCTGTACCTGTTGGCATCCCAAGCACCAAAGTCCACACTGCACAGCTGCTCACTGCCTTCCCTGTTGTTTTCTCCTTGCGCCCTCTACTGGACAAGCCAAGATTTTTCCCCATACAACTCTATACAGACAGTGGCCTCGATTCAATAAAGGTTGTAAAAAATTCAATTCATGAGTAAAAAACCTGAGAATGTCACTGTTACTAATTCACCAGATAAAAAGACAATGAAAGTCAACGGCAGCTTTTACTACAGTGTAGAAAGGAGGAAACAGTTCTCTACTTTTCTTAGGAGTAAAAAAGTGCCATTGACTTTCATTGTTTTCTTAGCTGGTGATTCCGCAACAGTGACATTCTCAGGCTTTTTTCTCATGAATTGAATCTTTTACTACCATGAGATTTTTTCTACCTTTATTAATCAAGGTCTATGGCCTCAATTCCCAAAGAATTTCTCATTGTAGTAAAAAATTAAATTCATGAGAAAAAAGTCTGTTAGTGAATCACCAGATAGGAAGACAATGAAAGTCTATGACACGTTTTGCTACAGGTAAAAAGGGGTAAAACGTTACTTTTTTCAGGAGTTAAAAAGTGCCATTGACTTTCATTGTCTTTCTGTCTGGTTCTATCTGATTCACCAACAGTGACATTCTCAGGCTTTTTTCTCATGAACTGAATTTTTTACTACAATGAGAATTTTTTTGTTGTAAAACATTCTTATGGTAATACAAGTTTCACTTTAGGTGAAAAAAGCCTGAGAATGTCACTGTTGCTGAATCAGTGGAAGCCGATGGCACTTTGTACTTCAATGTAAAAAATAGTAAAAAGTACCACTGGCTTTCATTGTTTTCCTAGCTGGTGATTCAGTAACAATCACATTCTAAGCCTTTTTTTCCCATAAAGTGAATTTTTTACTATCATGAGAATTTTTTTTAACTTGTACCGAATCAAAGCCATTAGGAAGCAGTGGTGACGATCCACAAAGGTCAACATACAGTTACAGTGATGTAACTAAATGGGACTAGGCCCTGGTGTGAACATTAAAGTGGACCAAAACCCAGGATTTTGACTATCTTTGACGTCTTAGCTCAGCGGCTCCGAGCGCGCTGGCGGCCATATCTCGTGCTTCCCTCTAACAGGGAGCGCGCCCGCATCGGCCATTCACAAATGGCCGGCGCAGGCATGCACCCTGCTAGAGGGATAGCGGGAATGCGGCCCGCGCATGTGCCTTTGAACCGGGATTAAGGTAAGTGTAGCAGGCAACCTGGGGGGTTTCACAAAGCGGGGCATCCCAAATTGCCCGGGAAGATCCAGCTGGGTTTTGGTCCACTTTAAAGAGGAACATTGGACCTAAAATAATGCCCCTGCTGCGGTGACATCCGGCTGCTTTGGGGCCCGAACCTCACCCCTGCCACCAGCTTAGCTGTCTGTAAATGACAGCATGGCTTAGCCGTACTCTGTAAATTCCCGCGCCGCTCAGAGAAGTCTCCATTGCATCTTATTCATGGGCACTGTGCAGACGCCAGATGGGGGGGGGGGGGCGCGTGCAGTGCCTGATGGGATGCAAGATGGTGCCACCTGTCGGAAGGTCACCCAGAAGATGGATCCCCCGGCGAGGTAAGTAAACAGTGCCCAATTGTGAAACCGGAGTGGGGGGGGGCAGTCCGGTGAGGTTTGGGGGAAGTTTTAACTTCCCCCGATGTTCCTCTTTAAATGGGGCCCCTTCACTGCTCATACAGTAAACCTTTGTTTCTATTTGTAACTCAGTTGGATGCAGCTAAACAACTAAAGACTAAAACAGCAGCAAATGGCGCTTCCTTTCTCTAAATGATGCCAAGTGAGCACAAATATAGATAAGGTAGAGGAGCAACAATGATGGGGCCCCCTGACCTCCTGGGCCCCGGGTGTGGTCACACCCCTGCGCCCTCTGTAGTTAAGCCCCTATGACCTGTGCATGCACCATGGGATCACCGGACATTTACGTGTTACGCATTCCAAATTGGGATTCCCCAAGAAAAATGACCACTGGTCCTCCCTAGAGCCTTATAGACTTTAGGCCAGTGGTTGATTCTACTTAAAGTGGACCAAAAGCCACGGTCGCCACCCCTTAGAATATTTAAGATTCCAGGGCCGTCCCTCCCTCTGAGGCATCCCGAATTGGGATGCCCCACTGTGTGAAACCCGCCTGAGTTTCGGGCAAAACCTAACTTCTCCCCGATCCAACAGCACATGCGCAAGCCGCGGCCAACATAACCCGTATCTTTACCCGGGACTTGTGAAAGGCCGGTGTGGGCATGCACACTATTAGCGTAGAAGGAATGCCCCCGCCCTGCTCGGACGCTTTCGGCTAGAATTCGCCCTTGGCCGATTTCTAGCCAAAATTGCCTAGCGCACTGATTGGACGAGAGCCTGCACATGCACCGTAGGAACGGGGAGAGGGGAGTTATACTGGGGACCTGGGGGGTTTACACAGCGTAGAATCCTAAATTGGGGCACGGTTTTGGTCCACTTTAAAGGGACAGAAAAAAATCTATATATACACTCATTACTCGTATCCTCTCGTACCCCCCAGCTGATTACTCCTATTCCTGTGCTTGGCAACCAACCCAGTTGCTCAGTACAGTCCATTGTCATCGTCCCTCAACCCCGCCTCCATGTCAGGCCTCAGCCGTCACAGTCCAGGCCTTGGTAAAAGGATATGTGGATATGCACAGCCAAAAAAGGTGAAAAAAAGGTGCTGACAAATGGGGTAAATATATCAGAGGAGAATTATAGGATCCGGGGCTCTAGATATGCCCCAAATTAACCCCACAAGAAAGCCGCACTGAATGTTATCAAAATATAAAAGCATACATTTATTGAAGTAAAGAATCCGCAGCTAGAACAGACAACACATAAAGACAAAGGGCCTTATTTATCAAGGGATAGCGCCAGGTAGTGTCTCACTAGCGCCAGTTAGCGCTAGCTATCGGCGGCTACCGACTCCAGAACGCCAGGCTGCGAACACAATCACGCATTTATCACGCTAAATGAGGCTAGCGCCGGCGAGAGCGTCAGCTAGCGCTGGATTCATCATGTTGCAGACTTCAGCGAACAGCGCCGCTGCTAATCCCATCACAGCGCCAGGTATGACCTCTCGCTACCTGGCGCTCTCCAATGCATTTCAATGGAGCAATCTTTAAATATTCATAATTAATTGATATTAATGTTTTTTTTTTTTTAAATGTAAAAAATTCGGTGACCACTTCTGCAATGTTATTTTTTTTTTTAAGGTCAAAAAAAAAAAAAAAATTTGTGCAGAATTGATATTACAGGTCTGATATTAATGTATTCATATTACAAAATGTTTATAAAAACTTGTTTATTATTTTTTTCCAAAAATAAGGTTGTTTGGGGGTTAAAAAACTACTTTTAACACATCGCCTCCAGCGCTCTGGGGTTTAAACATGCATTTCACAGCGCGAGAATTTTTTGAGCATGATTTGTTAATGAATATGCTGGGAGCCGTTCGCTATGGCCATTCGCTGTCATGCGCTCCCATACAGCGTGGAACCTGTCAAACAGCGACTCCGAACCCCGTATTCAACATTACCGCACACCGACTGAGTCGCTGTCAACAACTGAACAACGGCCAAGCACAGCGAATACTAGCGGGCGCTGTGAAAATCACGCTACTGTCGCTCATCTGCCGCTACCTGGCGCTATTAATAAATCGGCCTCAAAGTTAAAAACATATATAAAAACATATATAACAAACAATATATACACAAAAAGCTAAAGAGGGATCCTGAAAATGCCTCTAATATATATACAAGTCCATAAAACAGATTTTCTTAACAAATATACTTGGTTGAATGGCAATTCAAAGTGGCATAGGTGTGAATCATTTAATCTACAGATGCAGAGATAAAATTAAATGCAAGTGCAAATATGATAAATGTATCGAAAAATATATATATATATATATTATTTTTCATATATTTAAAATATTGACGAAAAGTGTGTGTGCAAACTAAGCAAGAAAGTGTCAATACTCAATCAGTACAGTATCAAATATATAAACAATGGCTGTGAAGAAAAGTGCCACGAGAGTGCATAGGAAAGTGCAAATGCCAATTCAAGTAATCAGAAATGGATGAATAAATAAATAAATAAGTAGATAACATCACCAATGAATGGAGCCCAGGTGCTCCTACAGCGTCCTACCACCGACGCGTTGCGTGGCCTGATGCCACTTCGCCAGGCCTTGGCCTGTCCCCAAGAAGAGTAGAAAGAGGGCGCAAGGGGTTAAAGTGATTGACCACCAATGTAAAGAAATGAAAAGGCGAGCACCTTTTGTCCCACGCATCCCGTTCCACCTGGGGCCTTAGTAGTAGTTCAGTGCTTCCATGTCTGGCTCACGTCCCCCATCATCGGTCACCAGAGTACTACCACGCCCCCTCCATTCACTACAAGGTAGTGGCAGTCCTTGCCTCCTCCATTCTCCAAGGTGTGGCAGTGGTCCTGTGATTGATGGTGGGGACGTGAGCTTGACAAGGAAGCATTTCCGACTGCTGTTTGGGCTCATCCACTGCTGTGATCATGTGACCCTTGTGTATTGGGAGCCAGGAAGTCAGTAATATATGATATGCTGGCTTACTCTGCATTTCACCCCTTGCACCCTCTCCCCCTACACACACACTGCGTTTCACCCCTTGCACCCTCTCCCCCTACACACACACACTGCATTTCACCCCTTGCACCCTCTCCCCCTACACACACACTGCATTTCACCCCTTGCACCCTCTCCCCCTACACACACACTGCATTTTACCCGTTGCACCCTCTCCCCCTCCACACACACTGCATTTTACCCGTTGCACCCTCTCCCCCTCCACACACACTGCATTTTACCCGTTGCACCCTTTTCCCCCTACACAGACACACACACACACACACACTCACTCTCTACATTTAGGAACGCTTTTACACTCCTGTGTTTCTGCCAAAGAAAGTAATTTAATGCCATTTTTTAAGCAAGCCATCATTGTACAGAGAAGCTGCCAAACGGGAAGCACAGTTGTCAAGCGGGAATTTTGTTGGTGAAGAAATGCACATTTATGTTAACCCCTTCAAGACTGAGGGTGACTGCAGGCAATGGTAAAGCTTTGTACTGAACTCACTTAATTTTTCAACTGTTAAAATGTAAAGGCTAAAGTCATTCTGCAGGCTTTAAGGAAAAACAAAAACGCTATACTCACCTTTAATCCCCCTGCAGGCGATTACTGAAAGCCTGGCACTGGGACATTTACCGGATCGCCTGATTCTTGTCCCGCGCTGGTGACGTCGTCCAGCCGGCTGCATCCATTCAACACCAGATGGACCGCCCTGAGCCATTCATCACAGGCGCTATAGCACGCCCCCCTACATTGCCATGGGGGTGGACCTTCAGGTTTTGAATGGACACGAGCTGTTTGCAGATGGAGGCAGCGGGGGACTGGATCAGGTATGTGTCTTAGTGCCAGGAGTCAGAGATCACCTGTGAGGGATTAAAGGTGAGTATAGCGTATTTTTTTACTTCCTGCTTAAAGTGGACCAATACCCAGAGTGATCGGCCCGGGAATCTATAAGATACCAGAGCCGATCCAATCCCTCCCCGCGGGGAATCCAAAATCGGGATGCCTCGCTGTGTGAAACCCACCAGGACGCCCGCTAACCTTACCTGAATCCCGGTCCAACGGCGCATGCGCGGGCTACGGCCGCATCTCGCGCTTCTCTCTAGCAGGGCGCGTGAATTTGTGAATGGCCGCCGCGGGTGCGCTCCCTGTTAGAGGGAAGCGCCAGATGCGGCCTCCAGCGTGCTCAGTGACTCCGAGCACGCTGGAGGCCGCATCTGGCGCTTCCCTCTAACAGGGAGCGCACCCGCGCCGGCCATTCACAAATTCACGCAAAGTCGCTTAGACGTGCATACCACAGCGGCTGATTGGACGAGCGGACGCGCATGCGCCGTAGGAGCGAGGTGAGGTGAGTTTTTACTTGCGATCTGGGGGATTTCAGGGAAGTGAACCAAGACCCAGGATAGTCAAAATCTTGGGTGTTGGTCCACTTTAAAGTGGACCAAAACCCACGGCGATCAGCTCAAAAACCTTCTATCAACTTGAGAGCCTGTTACCGTTACCCCGGCCGCAGGTCCCAGCAGCGCTCGTCCTCACTCTCGGTCACCTGATTCCGAAGCTCCGCCCTAGGTAACGGACACAGTAACAGCGTGTCTTTGTGAGAAGCGGTTTAGGCTCTCAAGATGATAGCAGAAGGCTTTTTTTGCCCAGCCTATCTCTCTTTTATTTGGTGTAAAGCGAATTGGTTTTTATATTTGGTCAGCGGCTTAAAGAGCCAGGGGTGTGACTCCCTTTTGCACAGATGGTATTACGCTATGGTATTACGCTTGCATGGAATTAGTTAATAAATGTTAAATGTTTGAAACCCATCTTATCTGGAGATTGATCCTTTAAAAATAAAAGGAGATTAAAGAAGAGCCAAATTGTGTGGGCTATTGAAAGCTATACCCTCAAGTGATTTCTGGTACGTTGTTTTGTGTTAACGGTGGTGGTGTTGCACAAGAGTGAAGATTTAAGAGCACCTGTTATTTAAAGGAACACGTTTTTCTTGAGTCCCGCGGAGTGAATTCTGATATTAGCTTAATATCAAGATCTCTACTAATTACATTATTCTGACTGATTACTTACCTTAATCCAACATAAGCTTAAAGTGGACCAACACCCAGGGGTGATCGGCCCGGAATCTATAAGATTCCCGGGCCGATCACCTCCCACCCCGCGGGACATCCGAGATCGGGATGTCCCGCGGGGTGAAACCCCCCAGAAACCCCAAAAAGACCTTACCTGATCCGCCGCCGCTTCCGCCTCCCGCGCGCCCCTCCAGACGTGCGCGCGCCCGCGCCGGCCCTCTGTGATTGGCCGGCGCGGGCACCGAGAGTGACGCGCGGGAGGCGGCGGCGGCGGCGGAAGCGGCTTGTACGTTCCTGTCCCCCACCTGGACGTTGGCGGGGATTGGCTGCGGCGTTCACGTGGGAGCGGGGAGAGGTGAGTTTTTTGGGGTTTCTGGGGGGGTTTCACACAGCGGGGCACCCCCGATCGGGGTGCCCCACCGAAGTGGACCAAAACCCAGGATAGTCAAAATCCTGGGTGTTGGTCCACTTTAACTTAATCTAAGGGTCGAGGTGGAGAAATTACTTAAAGCGGAACAAAACCCACCAGTGGCCAGCCTGGAATCTAAAAGAGAGATTTTAGATTTTTTTATCTGAATGGTTGGGGTAGAACCACATGCATGCCTCAAGGGTTGCGGCAGCGTGCACGCCCCATGACAGCAATGAGAGCTGTTTGCTGAATGACATAGTCACGGCACATGGCTCTCATTGGACAAGAGCCCATGCATGATTTTACTGTATCCTTCATTACTACCTCCTCTAGCAGCGAGTTCCATAGTCTCACTGCTTTTACAGAGAAGAATCCCCTCCTATGTCTGTGGAGAAAGCATCTTTCCTCTAACCTTAGTGGATTCCCTTGGTTTATGGTTACACTCCGGGGTATAAATAGATTGTGGGACAACAGTGGCTGATTTCAGAGATCTGCCACCTCCTCTAGGAGGAGGGACCATCCGCAGATGGACGGGCTACCGTACATGGACTGATTCCACACCAGCTATCGGCCCGCCGCTGCAAGTAGGAGCTGTTGACCCCTGGGCCTGTTGGTGCGCCATGGTCTGGAGGTCTGCCGGGCTTTGATGTGTGATTGCTGATTGATGGCAGTATTGCTAGACCAGGTGGCGATTGGGATTGCTAGGATGTGTTAGTACACTGGGAGTGGAGGTGTGGCCACATGAACCAGACACTATGGCCTCGATTCAATAAAGGTAGAAAAAAATTCTCATGGTAGTAAAAAATTCAATTCATGAGAAAAAAGCCAGAGAATGTCATTGTTACTGAATCACTAGATACAAAGACAATGAAAGTCAATTGCAGCTTTTACTACAGTGTAGAAAGGAGTAAACAGTTCTCTACTTTTCTTAGGAGTAAAAAAGTGCCATTGACTTTCATTGTTTTCTTAGCTGGTGATTCAGCAACAGCGAAATTCTCAGGCTTTTTTCTCATGAATTGAATTTTTTACTACCATGAGAATTTTTTTCTACCTTTATTGAATTGAGGCCTATGTAATTAATTTGTGAGCTGTATTTGTATGCATGACTAAGGAGCCTGTGAGCTTTGAAACGCGTAGCATACGCAATATTTGCAACATGAGATAATCTTTGTTACCCTGTGACCTGTTTTAACTGATTGCAAGGATTTTTTTTTTCCTGGATGCTGGTTGAATCTGGAAATTGCTGCTATATACAGGTGTAACTCCTGGCCGTGCAACAGGATTTGCTATTACTATCCCGGTGAGCTGATTATTGTTTCCTATCCTAATTCGAGAAGCCCACGGGAAGGCCAGTGGCCAGCCCTAGAGTTTTTTAGATTCCGGGGCTGGGCCAGGTGGGTTTTGTTTTGTTTTAACAATCATGCCTGGGGATTTTACCACAGCAGAAGTCTTATCATGGGAGCTACATGTAGCATTGAGCGGTGCCCGGGTACATCATTCACCTGCAATATGGAAAATTATTTAGCTTTAATGGATAAATGGTCAAAACTGTGGAAACTGGAGTTTAATGTCTCTAAATGTAAAAACATGCACTTGGGTAGAAGGAATCCCTGCTCTGAGTACCGTATGGACAGTACTGTGTTAGCCAGCACTTCAAAGGAGAGAGATTTAGGGATACTGATTACTGAAAGGTGCTGAGCTGTAGGCTAGAGTCTAGGCCTTGCTGGAGGAACTTCCTACAGGAGTGGCCCTTAGATTCGCACCAAGACACGAAGGCCCTCCAAGTCCTGTAGTAAATTCTAGAGGATGGCTGTTTCCATGCTTGTAAAGGTCCGAATTACTGCGGCGGACAAACCCCTCTCCTCCAATATGCTGGTCTCAACAGTCAAGCCCATAAAGCCAGCACTTGAGAACTGGGGTGCCGCAGAGGACCTTGTTGCAGAAGAGAGTACCACAAGGGTCAGTTCTGGGACCAATTCTCTTCAATATATATAAATGACATTGGGTATGGATTAAACAGTAAAGTCTCAATCTTTGCAGATGATACTAAGCTGAGTAAAGTAATTAAAACAAAAGAGGACAACAGGCAGCTACAAACAGATTTAGATAAATTGGAAGCATGGGCAGTTAAATGGCAAATGACGTTTAACACAGATAAATGTAAGGTTATGCACATGGGAAGGAGAAATCTGTGTCATGATTACACACTAAATAAAGAAACACTTGGTAAAACAACAATGGAAAAGGACCTAGGGGTTTTAGTTGACAATAAGCTCAACTGTAGTAATCAATGCCAGGCAGCTGCTGCCAAGGCAAATAGGATCATGGGGTGCATCAGGAGGGGCATAGGTGCTCATGACCAGAGCATCATTTTACCCCTGTACAAGTCACTGGTCAGACCCCATATGGAATACTGTGTACAGTTCTGGGCACCTGTGCTTAAGAAGGACATATCAGAACTGGAGCACGTTCAAAGAAGGGCAACAAAGTTAATAAAAGGAGTGCAGGGGCTAGAGTACCCGGAAAGATTGTCCAAGTTAGGCTTATTTAGTCTAGAAAAAAAGACGATTGAGGGGTGATCTAATAACTATGTATAAATATATTCGGGGTCAATACAAGGATCTGTCCCACAATCTATTTATATCCCGGAGTGTAACCATAACCCGGGGGCATCCACTAAGGTTAGAGGAAAGGTGCTTTCTCCACCGACATAGGAGGGGATTCTTCTCTGTAAGAGCAGTGAGACTATGGAACTCGCTGCCAGAGGAGGTAGTAATGAGGGATACATTAAAAATGTTCAAAAGTGGCCTTGATGACTTCCTGGCATGTAATAACATTTCCAGCTATGGCTACTAGACCACTGGAAGGAGTTAAACAGGCTGAACTGGATGGACTAAAGTCTTTATTCAACCTTACATACTATGTTACTATGTTACTATGTAAGATCTGGGCTCCACTACCAGACTCATCAGATTTGTGAACCATACCCTTCTGGGCCAGTGTGGGGCGATCAGTATGATAGGAATCTGCTCGCAGTTGACCTTCGTTAACACATGACCCAGAAGTGGCAGATGCAGGAATGCGTACAGCAGGTTGTACCCTGACCAGAGAATGGCCAGCATGTCGACCGCCACGGCCACGAACCTCTGTACCTTCTGATTGTGCCGAGATGCCAAGACATCCACCTCCGGCACTCCCTACTGGTCACAGGCGGCCTGAACCACATCCTGGTGAAGGGACCATTCCCCCTGGTCCATCGTCTCGCTGCTCAAATAATCAGCCTGAAGATTCTCCACCCCTGGAATGTGAACCACCGAGATGCACGGAACATAAAGTTCTGCCTTCCTCATGATGTGACTCACTTCATGGAATGTATGCCATCTCCTGCTGACTGGTACCCTGACTGGAGGGCCCTGGAGCTGGGCAGAACAATGCCTGAGAACCAGCCGAATTGTGGAAGACTGCGTTGCCGCCGAGACCCTGAATCGTCTGGTTGCCCAGAACACCACCCGAACCCGTCAGACTGGTGTCTTTGGTAAGGGTTACAATTGCAATGTCCAGCTTAAAAAGGGTTAAAACTTAGCTTTTACTTCATAGCTTAAAATGAGGATAATTCCAAACACAGCCGTCAAACATCTTGCAAGTCAGAAAGTGCTCCCCTCCACCATTGGGACCAGGTAACGCGTTTCAGGCTGTTACTAGCCCTTAGTCATGCCTAAGCTAAGTTTTAACCCTTTTTAAGCTGGACATTGCAATTGTAACGGTTTGGGGAGTTTTTCAGGAGATCCTGAGGTCCGTGCTGTTTGGGTCTGAGGGTGAGCTGGTCATTGCTTGCTTATCTTTGGTAAGGGTGACCCACCGGACCAGCAGGAAAGACTGACTCATTGCCAGCGACTGCTGGTTCAGCCACCAATTCAGGGATCGATGGGCATCGTCAAAAAGCGACGGTCTGCACAGTCCTGCGCTGTTTCGTTAGGAGCAGCATTTGTAGAGGACTGGGCATATGGAACTGCCTCTATGGTAAACACGATCAGGCCAACAAGACACATGCCCTGCCTGATCATGGAATGTTTGGCTGTCAGCAGCCGCCTCACAGCCTCCTGAAGAGCCGTGCACCTCTGCACCGGAAGAAGGGCCTGTGCCCATCAAGTATCCAATTTCATACCTAGATAAGTTGCCAGAGATGGGGCTTGGAGGAGCAAGTCGTCCAGGATATGGGATGATGTGTCATCACCACCGCAAAGACCTTCGCGTACACTCGTAGGGCAGCGGGCAGTCCGAACGGCAGTGCTACAAATTGGAAATGGCGGGCACCGCCGCAAAGCGCAGGTATTATTGGTGACCAGGGAATATTATGACATACAGATAAGCTTCCATTATGTAAACCATAGCCAAAAAATCCCCGTTGCAGTGATGTCACGACCGACCTTCCATGCGGAACAACCGCACCGGAACTGTTCAAACTCTGGAGATCCAGGATCAGCCGAACAAACTCGTATTTCTCTGGGAGGATGAAAAGTAGTGAGTAGAAGCCACAGCCCCACTCTGAGGGGGGCACAGGTACTACAACTCCCCAGTCCAGCAAGAGCTCTATCACGCGGTTGCGAGCCGCTGCCCTTTCCACGACGCAGGGACAGCACAAACCTGTGTGGAGGCCTGGTCCAGAACTCAATCTTGTATCTGGAAGAAACAAACCCCCAGACCCAGGCATAGAATATCCATTCCATCCACCCGTTCGGGTGCCCCGTCAACCCTGAGATAGCTTGGCTGGGGGCTTGGGCCGGCTGGCACATTGGGGTCTAGGTTTCCCTCTTGGCTTCTGCTCCTTGCGGCGGGAGTCTGTCGAACCTCCAAACTTCTAGAAGGGCCGAAAATCAGCCACCTGCAAAACAAGGTCCTCAGTTTCCATTTCTGTGGAAGCCTAGTCGACTTCCCACCCATGGCCTTCTGGACCAGGTCGTCATCCAGAGCCCCCCCGTAAAGGAGAGAGCAGTAGCATCTGTTTCAGCCGAACCATGCATCACAAGGTGACCAGCAAGGTCAGCCCCCTAAGCCTCCAGAAGCACCAAGTCGTCCATAGCCAGCACCATGTATCTGAACACCTCCATAGCGAAGGAGTTCAAGCGAAGTGCAGAGTCAAAGCGTACCACCATGTTGCAAACGCCTCCTCTGCTACTTCATCCAGACCTTAGACGTGGCGCATGGCCAAACCCACCATGGAGAAAGCATGTCTGGCCAGCTGGTCCAACCTCCGATCCGCCGGGTCTCTCAAGGCCACACTATCCAAAGTGGGGATAAGGTTGTGCCGAGCCATACTTGACACTTGTTCTTCTACCTCAGGTGGTGAAGACCAAACCTTGACCACCTCATCTGGAAAGGGGTAATTCAGTAAGCCCCTCAATCTGATCAGTCGGGTGATCTGGAGGGTTGTGCGGTGCATGCACGGCTTCTGGTTCCTCTCCGCTGTTGGATGATACCTCCCCCTCCGACCAGCCTGGAACTAGATCCTGAACCCCTAAATAGGTCCTTGACGTAGGAGCTAGAATCCTAAGAGGACTACATCTAAATACGCTTACGCTTGGCAACAGCCCTACAACATTGCTGCTATTCGGCCAAAGGGGATTCCATGCCCAGCACTATGCAAGCCCTCACACCTGGCAAACTCATTTGGTTGCTGGTGGAAAAGAAGTTGCACAGAGGTGGGTGCCGCAGCCCCCGAAATGCAAAAAAGCGGGTAATAAATGTTCTGTTCTGGCAGAAATAAAAGATAATAAACACTCTCTTCTTCTTCCACGCCGCTGCTTTTCTTTAGTTCAAGCTATCTTAATACTCAGCCATTCCCAGGATCAGGTCCCACACCACATAGCCAGGGATGGTCAGGAGTGACTGGAGTATGCCGTGCTCCATTCACTGCGGCAGAGGGGGCGTGCCATGCAGAGACACTGTGGCACCCAGTCTATGGATAGGGTGAGTAATAGACAGCCAGGCCTCGGCAAAGCAGCTGTAGGGGAGAAGTAAGCATGGCCGGCCCTTGGGGAGTGCTGTCGCACATGGCACCATCCTGATCT
Source organism: Gastrophryne carolinensis (assembly GCA_027917425.1). Lineage (NCBI taxonomy): Eukaryota > Metazoa > Chordata > Amphibia > Anura > Microhylidae > Gastrophryne > Gastrophryne carolinensis. The sequence continues at coordinate 172,879,071 of CM051243.1, forward strand.
GTTATTTTTTCTTACATTCCTCTGTCTCAATCTCTCTGTCCTAACTCCTCTATTTTTATCTCTTTCTCATTTCCACATTACCTCCTCATTCTTTCTACTCTATATTAGTTTCCCTCTGTTTTTGATTATACCTTCCCTTCACCTCTCTTTAGCATTCTATCCACCTTTCTCTTGCCACCTTCCTTTCATCTTTCACCTGCTCTATGTTTTTCTTTCCTTTTCTACATCCACTCCCCCCTTTCTTTTCCAGGCTCCCTTTTCTGTTTTTACACTTTCACTTCATCTCTGTTTTTCACATTCCTACCATTCCATTGTCACCTTCCTTTCTTCTTCTCTACATCTTTCTCTCTTTTCCCACATTCCATTCTGATCTCTCTCTTTTACAAAAACTCCCTTTTCTCGTTCTTAAACTTTCCTTTTATCTCTCTTTTCAACATGTCTCCCATCTCATTCTGTTATTGCCTTCCTTCCATCTATCCTTTTTTTTAAGCTTCTCTACCCCTTTTTCTTTGTTTCCGCATCCACTCCTTTCCCTTCTTTTTGACACTGTCCCTTCATCTTTTCTTTTCCAGATTCCTTTGGCCCTTTTCTATTGTTACCTTCTTACCATCTCTCCTTCTTTCATGTTCTCTTTGTCAACCTCTCTTTCTCCACAATCCCTTCTTCTCTGTTCTACATCCTTCTTCTCCTGTCATCCTACTTTTACTTCCTTCTAGTTTCACCTTCTTTAAACCAGACCTTCACCGTGATTTAATGAAAAGCCCAAACCCTTAAAAAACTATTCCCCAGCATCTAAAATTAAAATATTTTACATTTTTAGTCACTTACTTATTATTCTTTCCCCCACTGAGCTGCAATTCTGTTCAGGACTCTAGGATACGGGTGCCGCCATATTGACTCAGAAGCATCACACTTACTGAGGAGAGTGGGATAAAGTGCAGGGGTTGGATTATAGCTGTGCTTTGCGCAGAACTGGGGTCAGGGAAAGGACAGGAGTCCCAGAATGCAGAGCAGCACAGTCAGAAGACACTTCCTGTTTGCAGGCTGCCTGATGCGCCATGAGCTGCCATCTTGGATGTTTAAAGGCTCATAACATGCAGTAGATTCAGGTAGGATGACATTTAATGTGGGCAATTTGTTTGTTTAGGGTATGGGAAACATATAAGATAGACTCTTATTCAGGGTGAAGGTCTGGATTAATGTGAGCAATCTGTATGTACAGGGTGGGGGAAACATATAAGATAGACTCTTATTCAGGGTGAAGGTCCGCTTTAAGATCTCTGGGCTCCATAGCCATTACAGAGGCAGTTCTAGTTGGCAGTTGTGCTATTTCTGACATGAAAGGGTATCTGTAGGCTGATCAAATAAAAAAAAAAGGATACTCACCTTACCTCCCATGCAGCACATTGCTCCAGCACAGCAATACTTGCAGACAGCAGTGCAGCACGCCTGATCCCAGGGTTTACAAGTGCATCGCTTTACAGCTTCATGCAGTAAATTCCATTCTAATTCTCGCTGTGGTTTGGATTGTGAAGGTGAGCGTGTCATGTGATCACCCGTTAGGAAAAACACTGGTTGGGGTCACCGTGTGGCGCCGAGGTCTGAACACAAGCTCCAGTCACAATGCCAGACTTCATAAATGGATAATGTGTAACTATTGAGATATGTGCCAGAGTTACTCTATAACCTGGCCAAATAACCCGTCACCACCCGGCCCACAGCCATAGGGGATACCATGCAACGCGCAGCTGCGCCAGCCACTGGACAGCTCCATACTGTTCTATTCTGTGTAGGAGCAGACGTTTCAGAAAAAAGTTTTAGCCAGGCATCCAGCTCAATAGGGTCATACCGGATGTCTGGCAAATCAAAGATCCATAAACCACCCCTCAATATCAGTTATTCACTGGTATACATACCTCCCAACTTTTGAAAGCCGTAAAGAGGGACAAAAGAAGCCACGCCCCCAGCCACGCCCTTAAAGGGAAACACCACCTAAGAATTAAATAGGGCATCTCTCGTTACGCAGACACACACACATACACAGACACACACACACATAGACACATACGCATAGACACACATACACAGACACACACATAGACACACAGACACAAACACACACACATAGACACACAGACACAAACACACACACATAGACACACATACACAGACACACACACATACACATAGACACAAACACACAGACAGACACAAACACACACACACAAACACAGACACAAACACACACAGACACACACATAGACACACAGACAGACACAAACACACACAGACACAAACACACACACACCAGTGTGGCCATTTCCCCTCCTGCTTGAGGCTCCTTCCTGGAGTCCCGCCCCCACCCACTGAACCACCAATGAAATAACAGAATAAAAAAAACCCCTACCTCTCAGACTCCTGGCTGCCTCAGCATCTTGGACGCCCCCTGTCACCAGGCCCGAGTAGGCAGCTGAGCGCTTACACTCGGGGCAGGCGGCCGGGGGCGTCTGAGAGGCCACGGCAACCCCCCGGCGACGGCGTGGGACATGGAGGCGCGGGACAAGAGCATGCGCTGCGGGACCGGGTAATAAAAATAGGGGCAGTCCCAGGAAAACTGGGACGGTTGGGGGGTATGGGTATATAGGGGCCCAAATGCGAATTATCTATTGCATTGTATGTCCCAAATAGGGCTCTCAGAGATTAGAGTTAGGACTGCACCTCACAGTCAGAGATTAGAGTTAGGACCGCACCCCACAGTCAGAGATTAGAGTTAGGACTGCACCCCACAGTCAGAGATTAGAGTTAGGACTGCACCCCACAGTCAGAGATTAGAGTTAGGACTGCACCCCACAGTCAGAGATTAGAGTTAGGACTGCACCCCACAGTCAGAGATTAGAGTTAGGACTGCACCTCACAGTCAGAGATTAGAGTTAGGACTGCACCCCACAGTCAGGGATTAGAGTTAGGACTGCACCCCACAGTCAGAGATTAGAGTTAGGACTGCACCCCACAGTCAGAGATTAGAGTTAGGACTGCACCCCACAGTCAGAGATTAGAGTTAGGACTGCACCCCACAGTCAGAGATTAGAGTTAGGACTGCACCCCACAGTCAGGGATTAGAGTTAGGACTGCACCCCACAGTCAGAGATTAGAGTTAGGACTGCACCCCACAGTCAGAGATTAGAGTTAGGACTGCACCTCACAGTCAGAGATTAGAGTTAGGACTGCACCTCACAGTCAGAGATTAGAGTTAGGACTGCACCCCACAGTCAGAGATTAGAGTTAGGACTGCACCCCACAGTCAGAGATTAGAGTTAGGACTGCACCCCACAGTCAGAGATTAGAGTTAGGACTGCACCCCACAGTCAGAGATTAGAGTTAGGACTGTACCCCGCAGTCAGAGATTACAGTTAGGACTGCACCCCACAGTCAGAGATTAGAGTTAGGACTGCACCTCACAGTCAGAGATTAGAGTTAGGACTGCACCCCACAGTCAGAGATTAGAGTTAGGACTGCACCCCACAGTCAGAGATTAGAGTTAGCACTGCACCCCACAGTCAGAGATTAGAGTTAGGACTGCACCTCACAGTCAGAGATTAGAGTTAGAACTGCACCCCACAGTCACAAATTAGAGTTAGGACTGCACCCCACAGAGGCACTTTGGCACTTGGTGGTGCAGCTTAGCATACTCCTGCAGATGTGTGTGACCGAGCCTCTGTTTTTAACCAGATTTAGAGACAGATTTTAGATTGTCTGCAAGCTAACAGGGTTGAGTGCTGTGGCTCCTCTAAGACTTTTGTATCCTAATTGCCCTGCTCACATGCCCCTCCCAGGTTAGTTATAGAATGGCTTGAGTGGCTGCCACCCCTCCTTTGTTCCAGTTTGGAGGGGGGGCCTTTGTAATGGCCCATTGAGGGGGCACACATGCCAGGCCCACCCCCCCTTCCAACTGGGTACGAGCAGGCAACGCTATCAGAGCCTGGGGAGTGCGCCGCTTGCTCAGGAGCTGCATAGCCAGGGCCGGCTCCAGGTTTATGTTGGCACTTGGGCGGCATGGTCTCAATGGGCCCCTTTGCGGTGGAGAGTCACAGGTTAGGGGTCTGTAAGTTTCATGGCCAAAACCAGCACTGCATACCTGAGGATTATAACAGGATCAATTCAATTCAAGGGTATTATAGGGGCAGTCCCAAAAGTTTCACACAGTGGGGGCACCCCAAATTGAGATGTCCTGGGGACACGCTGGAACAGGTTCTTTAGACTCTACAGGGTTTCCAGGGTTTTGGATGGAGGCTGATCACCTCCGCAGTGCTCAGTTACAACTTACTAAGCATGTCCAGACACCTGGTGAGCTTCATTGGTCTCCACCAGCCACATGGGACAGCAGAATGGCATGGGGGAATGCAGGGGTGGGTAAGAACATTGAAAATTATAGTAAAAGCATTTGGGGTTGACCACTCTTACATGACACATATTTATTTTTTGGCAGAGCTCTATCTGAAGGGGGACCTGGCACAGGCTGCACATCTCTAACAACACTACTCATATAATATGCCCTCTGTGCATTACTACAGCACGTTGCACTTTATATTCGATTAGGCACTTACTTTTTCAGCCTTTTGCCGCTGACTTCGCTTTCTGGGCAACCTTTAAATAGTTATTTATACTTGGACTGGGGGAAAACGTGTGCAGATGGGTGGGAAATTGATCGGAAGCAGAGGGTGGTTATCAATGGTACACACTCAGATTGGGTCACTGTTACTAGTGGAGTACCACAAGGGTCAGTTCTGGGACCAATTCTCTTCAATATATATATATATAAATGACATTGGGTATGGATTTAACAGTAAAGTCTCAATCTTTGCAGATGATACTAAGCTGTGTAAAGTTATTAAAACAAAAGTGGACAGCAGGCAGCTACAAACAGATGTAGATAAATTGGAAGCATGGACAGTTAAGTTTAACACAGATAAATGTAAGGTTATGCACATGGGAAGGAGAAATCTGTGTCATGATTACACACTAAATAAAGAAACACTTGGTAAAACAACAATGGAAAAGGACCTAGGGGTTTTAGTGGACAATAAGCTCAACTGTAGTAATCAATGCCAGGCAGCTGCTGCCAAAGCAAATAGGATCATGGGGTGCATCAGGAGGGGCATAGGTGCTCATGACCAGAGCATCATTTTACCCCTGTACAAGTCACTGGTCAGACCCCATATGGAGTACTGTGTACAGTTCTGGGCACCTGCGCTTAAGAAGGACATATCAGAACTGGAGCGCGTTCAAAGAAGGGCAACAAAGTTAATAAAAGGAGTGCAGGGGCTAGAGTACCCGGAAAGATTTCCAAGTTAGGTTTATTTAGTCTAGAAAAAAGACGATTGAGGGGTGATCTAATAACTATGTATAAATATATTCGGGGTCAATACAAAGATCTGTCCCACAATCTATTTATACCCCGGAGTGTAACCATAACCCGAGGGCATCCACTAAGGTTAGAGGAAAGGTGCTTTCTCCACCGACATAGGAGGGGATTCTTCTCTGTAAGAGCAGTGAGACTATGGAACTCGCTGCCAGAGGAGGTAGTAATGATGAATACAGTAAAAACATTCAAAAGTGGCCTTGATGCCTTCCTGGCATGTAATAACATTACCAGCTATGGCTACTAGACCACTGGAAGGAGATCTATAGTGGCCGGGATGCCTTCCTGGCATGTAATAACATTACCAGCTATGGCTACTAGACCACTGGAAGGAGATCTATAGTGGCCGGGATGCCCTCCTTGCATGTAATAACATTTCCAGCTATGGCTACTAGACCACTGGAAGGAGATCTATAGTGGCCGGGATGCCTTCCTGGCATGTAATAACATTACCAGCTATGGCTACTAGACCACTGGAAGGAGATCTATAGTGGCCAGGATGCCTTCCTTGCATGTAATAACATTTCCAGCTATGGCTACTAGACCACTGGAAGGAGATAAATAGGCTGAACTGGATGGACTAAAGTCTTTATTCAGCCGCACATACTATGTTACTATGTATTATTAATTTGTTTATAACATTCATTCGTTTACTTCCAATTGTGATTAGCCCCTATTATTTCCCTCCTGCCCCATACCGGTCATTGTAATACGTTTTTTTTATCCCTTGTCGTTTATGTGGGTTTGTTTTGTAATATATATGTATTTATGCACTAGGCAATTTTATTTAATTTAATTAATAAACATTACTTACCTTTTAATCATTTGTGTGTGTGCGGCCAGTTAACTGGGTCTTACTAGGGGACAGCTTCAGAGTCCCATTAGTCAATCTGCAGTTACATCTCTAACAATAGGCTGAGTTTGGCACTGCAGTGTTAAGCTGTTTTCAGGTCAGGCAGCTTCACTAAAAAGTTAACATTTCTTTAAAGTGGACCAAAATCCACCCTGGAGTCTATGAGACTCCAGGGCAGGTATACTCCCTCCCCCCAGGGATCCAGATTCAGGATGCCCCACTACGTCAAACCCCCCAGGTCACCCGAAAACTCACCTTCTTTCCCAGTCCAACGGCGCATGCGTGAGCAGTGGCCGCATCCCCGCTATCCCTTTAGCAGGGCGTGTGCCCGCGCCAGGTATTTGTGAATGGCCGGTGCAGGCACGCTACCTGTTAAAGGGTAGCGGGGAATGCGACCGCCAGCGTGCTTGGATCCGTTTCACACAGCGAGGCATCACCGAATGGGGTGCCCGGGGGCCAAAGACAAAAACCCAGGATAGTCAAAATCCTGGGTTTTAGTCCACTTTAATTAAAGGGATTTTGGTCCACTTTCCTACAGCAGTGCTGACAATTGCTGACCATTCAGTTCTATGGCGAGTGGGATCACTGATAATGAACGAATAGTGGGTGACCCTTGGGGTTTCACACAGCAAGACATCCCAAATCAGGATTCCCCCGGGTCAGGGTCCGCTTCAAATTTGGGTGGTTCTCTGTCCCTGGTGCATCCCGATTTGTGATGACGCACTACATGTAAACCTGTAATCAGCCTGTAATCATACCTCTTCTGCGATCCCATGGTGCATGTGCAGGACAGGTTTTGCAGGGGCATCCATACTACATCTGAGTGCGGGCACTGGCTTTCAAACCTGGTGGGTGCAGGGAGCGTGCACATCAGCAGATGCTTATGAGGCTTGGGCATGTGCTGTGGGATTGCAGAATACAGTCAGGCAAACTATGTGGACCAAAACCTGTTTTCCACTGACTTGGGTTTTGGTTCGCTTTATTAGTTGTGAAGCCCTGCTGTGTAAAATGTCCAGGATCATACCTATCTATTCTGATGAATGGAGTGCTGGGGGTCTCCCACAACTTGCTCTCCACACCTGGTCTTGCCCAGCTCCCTCAGTGCTCCACACAACTGCTGCTAGGGCTTAGAGCAGGGGGGGGGGGGCAATTATTTTTTCCATGGGGCGACATGAGAAACTTAAAATATTGTGGAGGGCCGGGCCAAAAGGCTGAAATCAATTCTGCATAATATAATTGTATTTCTTTATAAAAAGCAGTAAATAGCATTGTGTGACAAGCTGGGACCAGTATAAGTTATAGTTATGACAAGCTGGGACCAGTATATGTTATAGTTATGACAAGCTGGGACCAGTATATGTTATAGTTATGACAAGCTGATACGAGTATATGTTATAGTTATGACAAGCTGGGACCAGTATATGTTATAGTTATGACAAGCTGGGACCAGTATATGTTATAGTTATGACAAGCTGATACGAGTATATGTTATAGTTATGACAAGCTGGGACCAGTAAAAGTTATAGTTATGACAAGCTGGGACCAGTATATGTTATAGTTATGACAAGCTGGGACCAGTATATGTTATAGTTATGACAAGCTGATACGAGTATATGTTATAGTTATGACAAGCTGGGACCAGTATATGTTATAGTTATGACAAGCTGGGACCAGTATATGTTATAGTTATGACAAGCTGGGACCAGTATATGTTATAGTTATGACAAGCTGATACGAGTATATGTTATAGTTATGACAAGCTGGGACCAGTATAAGTTATAGTTATGACAAGCTGGGACCAGTATATGTTATAGTTATGACAAGCTGGGACCAGTATATGTTATAGTTATGACAAGCTGATACGAGTATATGTTATAGTTATGACAAGCTGGGACCAGTATATGTTATAGTTATGACAAGCTGGGACCAGTATATGTGATAGTTATGACAAGCTGGGACCAGTATAAGTTATAGTTATGACAAGCTGGGACCAGTATAAGTTATAGTTATGACAAGCTGGGACCAGTATATGTGATAGTTATGACAAGCTGGGACCAGTATAAGTTATAGTTATGACAAGCTGGGACCAGTATAAGTTATAGTTATGACAAGCTGGGACCAGTATATGTTATAGTTATGACAAGCTGGGACCAGTATATGTTATAGTTATGACAAGCTGATACGAGTATATGTTATAGTTATGACAAGCTGGGACCAGTAAAAGTTATAGTTATGACAAGCTGGGACCAGTATATGTTATAGTTATGACAAGCTGGGACCAGTATATGTTATAGTTATGACAAGCTGATACGAGTATATGTTATAGTTATGACAAGCTGGGACCAGTATATGTTATAGTTATGACAAGCTGGGACCAGTATATGTTATAGTTATGACAAGCTGGGACCAGTATATGTTATAGTTATGACAAGCTGATACGAGTATATGTTATAGTTATGACAAGCTGGGACCAGTATAAGTTATAGTTATGACAAGCTGGGACCAGTATATGTTATAGTTATGACAAGCTGGGACCAGTATATGTTATAGTTATGACAAGCTGATACGAGTATATGTTATAGTTATGACAAGCTGGGACCAGTATATGTTATAGTTATGACAAGCTGGGACCAGTATATGTGATAGTTATGACAAGCTGGGACCAGTATAAGTTATAGTTATGACAAGCTGGGACCAGTATAAGTTATAGTTATGACAAGCTGGGACCAGTATATGTGATAGTTATGACAAGCTGGGACCAGTATAAGTTATAGTTATGACAAGCTGGGACCAGTATAAGTTATAGTTATGACAAGCTGGGACCAGTATATGTTATAGTTATGACAAGCTGGGACCAGTATATGTTATAGTTATGACAAGCTGATACGAGTATATGTTATAGTTATGACAAGCTGGGACCAGTAAAAGTTATAGTTATGACAAGCTGGGACCAGTATATGTTATAGTTATGACAAGCTGGGACCAGTATATGTTATAGTTATGACAAGCTGATACGAGTATATGTTATAGTTATGACAAGCTGGGACCAGTATATGTTATAGTTATGACAAGCTGGGACCAGTATATGTGATAGTTATGACAAGCTGGGACCAGTATAAGTTATAGTTATGACAAGCTGGGACCAGTATAAGTTATAGTTATGACAAGCTGGGACCAGTATATGTTATAGTTATGACAAGCTGATACGAGTATATGTTATAGTTATGACAAGCTGGGACCATTATATGTGATAGCTATGACAAGCTGGGACCAGTATATGTTATAGTTATGACAAGCTGGGACCAGTATATGTGATAGTTATGACAAGCTGGGACCAGTATATGTGATAGTTATGACAAGCTGCTACGAGTATATGTTATAGTTATGACAAGCTGCTACGAGTATATGTTATAGTTATGACAAGCTGGGACCAGTATATGTGATAGTTATGACAAGCTGGGACCAGTATAAGTTATAGTTATGACAAGCTGGGACGAGTATATGTTATAGTTATGACAAGCTGGGACCAGTATATGTGATAGTTATGACAAGCTGGGACCAGTATAAGTTATAGTTATGACAAGCTGCTACGAGTATATGTTATAGTTATGACAAGCTAGTACGAGTATATGTTATAGTTATGACAAGCTGGGACCAGCATATGTTATAGTTAAACAATGAAAAAGTGAGGTTGCCTTACAAAAAAATGTAATTTATTAAATAAATCACATTTTGTGAGTCCAGTGAGGTCTCCAAATTGGGATGCCCCAGAGGCATGATGCCTGTGACCAGCCCTGGATTCCTTCACACTCTATAGGGCTTGGTTACATGGGTTTTGGTCTGCTTTAAAACATCATGACCAAATCGGGTTAGGATGGAATAACCCCCCTCCTTTACATTATTAGTAAAGTAACACAGCGCTGCTCACACTTTTTACTCAGTAGCAATGTGAAAAATTGTGGATTCCCTCACATAAAGCAGAACAAAACCCAGAGCGGCCACTGGTCTTCCCCCTGGAAATCCCAGATCGGGATGCCCCACTGTGTGAAACCCTTTTTACTCAGTAGCAACATGAAAAATGGCAAACTCCCTCCCTTATAGTGGAACAAGGCCCCGATCTGGGATGCCCAGGGGGAAGATCAGTGGCCGCTCTGGGTTCATTTCAACCATTTGTCAAGTTGCTACTAAGTAACAAGGGTTTCACACAGTGGGGCATCCCGATCTGGGATACCCAGGGGGAAGACCACCCTGCAGGAGGGAGCTGTCCAATAATCCATACCTCCCAAGTGTCCCTGATTTGGAGGGACTGTCCCTATTTGGAGTCCATGTCCCCCTGTCCTTCGTTGTTCTCTTTTGTCCCTCTTTGAGGTGTAACATGCAGATCTGCATCAATAAATTATTAATTTGCCCATTCAAAGTGTTTCTATTATTGTAACCGTTACAATGTATCTCCTATCCATCAATCAATGAGGAGGCGTGGCTTAATTTACATATTGTCCTGATTTCCCATTCTGAAAAGTTGGGAGGTAATCCACACACGCCCCCGCTACATTACACTCACCACAGAGGGGCAAAAGTGCTGTTCAAACCCGACGCTATCTTTTCTGGCAAGACTGCGCGGACAGTGGGCGGGACTGAGCGGCGGTGGCAGCGTGCGGGCGCGCACCTTACAGGGAGTGTTGGTTGCGGACCGGTCAGAGCCAAAGGCCCGTATGTGGCCCTTGGGCCTTACAATGCCCAGGTCTGGCTTAGAGGGAACACTGCCCTGGAGCCTTATAGACTTTAGGGCGGCTTCTGGTCCACTTGAAAGTGGACCAACACCCTCCCGGATCGGCCTGGGAATCTCCGATCCCTCCCCACAGGGCATCCAAAATCGGGATGCCCCGCTGTGTGAAACCCCCCAGGAACCTTACCTTGATCCCGATCCAACGGCACATGAACGGGCCGGGCCGCATCTCGCGCTTCTCTCTAGCAGGGCGCGTGCCCGCGCCGGCCACGCTCCCAGTTAGAGGGAAGAGCGAGATGCGGGCGCAAGCATGCTCGGAGCCGCTGTGGTTGGACGCCGCTTTGACACGCATATCACAGCGGCTCTGAGCGCGCTGATCGGACGAGCGGGCGTGCATGCGCCGTAGGAGCGGGGTGAGGTGAGTTTTTACAAGCGATGGGGGGGGGGGGGATTCACATAGCGGGGCACCTCGAGGAAGCGGACCAAAACCCAGGATAGTCAAAATCCAGGGTGTTGGTCCACTTTAAGGAGATTCCAACCACACCCACTTTTTGTATCTATGGAGATTCCAACCACACCCACTTTTTGTATCTATGGAAAGGCAAAACAAAAACCCAACAGTAGACAGTAATGCCTCAGGGGAGGGGGGCAGTCCTTCTAGACTTTGGGATCTGGTTAAACAGGAAAGGGGAGCTGGATAACAAAGCATTAGGATCACATTTGCCGCGTGTGCGGCACCTTCGCTCTTTGCTTAGTTTCCAAGGGGAAGATGTTGACAGCTGGACTGCGTACGGAAACTGTCAGAAAGGCGGAAGTGCCGCTCCCCGGTCATGGCACCGCTGCTACTGCTGTTGCTGGCCGGGGTGGCAGCAGCCTCACGGGGGGACCGGGAGCCGGTTTACCGGGACTGTGTGAGCGCCTGCGAGCAGAGGAACTGTACAGGCAGCCGGCTGCGGGACTTCCGTGCAGCGCAGCCTCTCTACATGCGGCTGACTGGTAAGAGCGGCGCCCCCTAGTGGCCGCCCCCTACTGCTGCAGCTCTGCGGAGATCACATGTGTTTGTCTATGTCATTGCTTATTATTGGGTATTGGTGTTAATATATATATATATATATATATATATATAATATATATATATATATATAATCAGTGTATAAATATATACTATATATATATAATGTATATATATCGGGGTTTTGAGTGCTGCTGCCTATTAGCAGGACGATGCTGAGTGCTGAGGCCATTAAAGCGGACCTTCACCCTGAATAAGAGACGATACTGAAGTTGGTTTCTTATTCGTGTTTATGCTTATTTCCCGCCTTCCTTGAGTGGAAAATGTCCATTAATGATGCCAGTTATTCTATAGAGAGTTCTGACCAATATTGCATTAAAACTGGCACCAATCCTGAACTACCTGGCACAAAATGGGCCTCTAAATGGTCAATAAAGAATGTGATTTTAAGGGGCTAAATTGGCTTTGGGCCACTGATGTCACAGTGCCAGCTGACAGAGGGGGACCCCCTGCACGGCATACAGTTGAGTTCAGCCTGGCCCAAAGTTGTTCTGGCTATAAAACTGGCATCAAATTGGGCACAATGGCTCTTTTCAATGGAGCGAATAAGTAACAGCTGTTTTCAAGGGGTTAAATGGCTCTATCCTGGGTGTTGGTCCACTTCTGCGGGGCACCCTGATCGCGGGTGCCCCGCTGTGTGAAACCCCCCAAAAACTTACCTCACCGCCGACGGACAAGCTGAGGCCGCCGTGCATGCGCTGTTGGAACGGGAGAAGGTAAGGTTTGTGGGCGTCCGGGGGGGGTTCTCACACAGCGGGGAATCGCGATTTCGGATGCCCCGCGGGGAGGGAGCTGATCGGCCCGGGAATCTTATAGATCAGCGGTGGGTGTTGGTCCACTTTAATCCGGACCTTCACCCTGAATAAGAGCCTATCTTATATGTTTACCCCCTGTACAACAGATTGCTCACATTAATCCGGACCTTCACCCTGAATAAGAGCACATCTTATATGTTTCCCCCACCCTGTACATACAGATTGCTCACATTAATCTGGGCCCTCACCCTGAATAAGAGCCTATCTTATATGTTTCCCACACCCTGTACATACAGATTGCTCACATTAAAAAATATCCTTCCTGCATCTAATGCATTTTCTAAGCCTTTAAACATTCAAGATAGTGGCCTATGGAGTTTCAGGCAAACAGGAAGTGTCTTCTGACTGTGCTGCTCTACATTCTGGGGTCAAGAAAAGGTCAGCAATCCCAGAATGCAGAGTGGCACAGTCAGAACACACTTCCTGTTTGCAGGCAGCCTGCACCTCCATGGGCCATCTTGGATGTTTAAAGTCTTTTTTTTAATTTTCATTTTTAATGTGGGCAATCTGTATGTACAGGGTGGGGAAAACATATAAGATAGGCTCTTATTCAGGGTGAAGGTCCGGATGAATGTGAGCAATCTGTATGTACAGGGTGTGGGAAACATATAAGATAGGCTCTTATTCAGGGTGAAGGTCCGGATGAATGTTAGCAATCTGTATGTACAGGGTGTGGGAAACATATAAGATAGGCTCTTATTCAGGGTGAAGGTCCGGATTAAAGGGGCCACAGCACTCAACCCTGTTAGCTTGCAACCAATCCCATGAGCTGTCTCTAAATCTGGTTAAAAACAGACAATGTGTGGGCTATATTACAGCGCTGAGCAATGAACACTAATGCCCCTCCGAGTAGGGAACCTGTTATGAGTAAGTGTTTTTGCCTCTTGTCTTGCTCACGTGTCTCATGTTGTATGGTCAGGTTGGGGGTGTCTGGATGACTGCCGCTACCACTGCATGTGGAACACCGTCTCCCTGTATCTTAAAGAAGGTTATGCTGTGCCCCAGTTTCACGGCAAAGTAAGTTCTGGATGTTCTTATTTTTTAATCTCTTATAATTGTACATTAAGTAAAGCAAAAGTCGTGTTGAAAATTGACCTAAGACTTAATGAAAGTTACCCCAGCAATCATTGGTCATTCAAGAAGGCGGAGCTTCTGGCTTATATGTATAAAGTGATGTGGGAAAATCAAAAATTACCAATAGGTACTATATATCGGGGAGGGGGGGGGGAGTCAGGGGGTTCCTTATAGAAATGTGGGTTTTTGTCCATTTTGAGGCGGCTCAAATCTCAACCCCTAACCTGCCCCAGGGCATCTTATACCGGGATGCCCCGCTGTGTGAACCCCTAGGATCACCAGTAAACTCACCTTTACCGGCAGCTCCCAAAGCACCCTGTGTTTGGCGGCGGTTGCATCCCCAGCTTCCTTTCAGCTGTGCGCGGTCCCGGGCCCAGCCATTTAGATAGTGTGGGCATGCAGGAGCGTACCCTCCACGCAGAAACGGATGTGGCCAGTCGGCTGGCAATTGTCAAAGGGTTTAGGTATCGGCACACCGGTTAAAGATTATATACATTTAGATTCACAGAGGTAGGTGCAATTAACCCATAAGGCATCTCTCCAATCTTGCCTTGTCTAATACTATGGTACAAGGGATTAGGACTAATGCACACCACACCAATTTTGTTATGCAATTAAAATGTATTTTGAGCAATAATACACATTACAAGGTTTATCTTACAAAAAGAAAAAGGATACAGTGCAAATTTCTAAGTAAGCTTTGTCCAATTGATCTCCAGGATCGTGAGCCACCTCATAGAAAAAAGAGAATGATGAAGTAACCTTAAACTGTAACCATACATATAAAGACTATAATGGAATTGGTAATTACCAGACTAGTAATAGAGGGGTTATTCAGATGATCCTGAAGAGTATAAATGGCTGTTATATGATCTGTTATGTTCCGTTAAGGAAACACAGTGAAACAAAGATAGGTACAGTACTCTGACCCCAATCTGGTCAGGTAGTATATTGTGACATCATACCAGAAGCAACAGCATGGAGATTAACATAATATGCAGTATAATCATGACGTGCATCAAATAGCATAATAAGCAATGTAAGATGTAGCAACAGGTTTACCAATGGCAAGTGCACCGTGATCGCTTAACAGAGCCCACGTTTCGAGGCCGCCGGCCTCTTTCTCAAGGCTGCGACACATCATCCAGCAGCCTTGAAATTTCAAAACTGCCTGAGGGCTTGGCTTCAGTGGTGGAAGAACCCATTTTTTTTTCTTAAACCGGGCCAGCTCCGAGCCGTCAGAATCGCCCCATGTACTTGGACGGGGGACAGGGGAGGGAAGGGTTTTGATCCACTTTCTGCTGGCAATATTGCATTTCCCATGCGGATCATATCTGCCCTTGTATGTTTCCTAATTAGTGCACCCCCTCAATTCTCTACATACGCACACCAGCCATTCATATATGCCTGACGTTGGTGCACGTCTCAGCTGGAGGTGAGCGGGGATGTGACGCAGCTCCCACTTGTGCTGTGAGACTTTACGGGTGATTTATTGGGATTTCACACATTGAGGTAGGGCCGGCGCTAAAGGGCGGCAAACTCGGTCACGTGCCGAGGGCCCCGAAGCCAGGGGGGGCCCTGATACTTCCTTCCTCCCATTGTCAACTTTTCTTCCTTCCTTACATTGCTTTCTCCCACCGTTCTCTCTTTCCTTCTCCCTCACTCTTCTACTGTCTCTTTCCTTTCTTTTGCTCCCTTGCATTTTCTTATCTACTATGCTTCCTTTCTTTCTTTCCTCCTTTTATTTCTCCTTCTTTTTCTTTAATTTTTTCTTACATTCTTTCTTTCTTTCCTTCTTTCTCTTCATTTCCTTTCTTTTTTTCTTTCTCTTCATTTCCTTTCTTTCCTTCTTTCTCTTCATTTCCTTTCTTTCCTTCTTTCTCTTCATTTCCTTTCTTTCCTTCTTTCTCTTCATTTCCTTTCTTTCTTTCCTTCTTTCTCTTCATTTCCTTTCTTTCTTTCCTCCTTTCTCTTCATTTCCTCTCTTTCCTTCTTTCTCTTCATTTCCTTTCTTTCTTTCCTTCTTTCTCTTCATTTCCTTTCTTTCATTCTTTCTCTTCATTTCCTTTCTTTCATTCTTTCTCTTCATTTCTTTCTTTCCTTCTTTCTCTTCATTTCTTTCTTTCCTTCTTTCTCTTCATTTCTTTCTTTCCTTCTTTCTCTTCATTTCCTTTCTTTCCTTCTTTCTCTTCATTTCCTCTCTTTCCTCCTTTCTCTTCATTTCCTCTCTTTCCTCCTTTCTCTTCATTTCCTTTCTTTCCTTCTTTCTCTTCATTTCCTCTCTTTCATTCTTTCTCTTCATTTCATTTCTTTCCTTCTTTCTCTTCATTTCCTCTCTTTCATTCTTTCTCTTCATTTCCTTTCTTTCCTTCTTTCTCTTCATTTTCTTTCTTTCCTCCTTTCTCTTCATTTCCTTTCTTTCCTCCTTTCTCTTCATTTCATTTCTTTCCTTCTTTCTCTTCATTTCCTCTCTTTCATTCTTTCTCTTCATTTCATTTCTTTCCTTCTTTCTCTTCATTTCCTCTCTTTCATTCTTTCTCTTCATTTCCTTTCTTTCCTTCTTTCTCTTCATTTTCTTTCTTTCCTCCTTTCTCTTCATTTCCTTTCTTTCCTCCTTTCTCTTCATTTCATTTCTTTCCTTCTTTCTCTTCATTTCCTCTCTTTCATTCTTTCTCTTCATTTCCTTTCTTTCTTTCCTTCTTTCTCTTCATTTTCTTTCTTTCCTCCTTTCTCTTCATTTCCTTTCTTTCCTCCTTTCTCTTCATTTCCTTTCTTTCATTCTTTCTCTTCATTTCCTTTCTTTCATTCTTTCTCTTCATTTCCTTTCTTTCTTTCATTCTTTCTCTTCATTTCCTTTCTTTCTTTCCTTCTTTCTCTTCATTTCCTTTCTTTCCTTCTTTCTCTTCATTTCCTTTCTTTCCTTCTTTCTCTTCATTTCCTTTCTTTCCTTCTTTCTCTTCATTTCCTCTCTTTCATTCTTTCTCTTCATTTCCTTTCTTTCTTTCTTTCTTTCTTTTCTTTCCTTCTTTCTCTTCATTTCCTTTCTTTCCTTCTTTCTCTTCATTTCCTTTCTTTCCTTCTTTCTCTTCATTTCCTTTCTTTCCTTCTTTCTCTTCATTTCCTTTCTTTCCTTCTTTCTCTTCATTTCCTTTCTTTCCTTCTTTCTCTTCATTTCCTCTCTTTCATTCTTTCTCTTCATTTCCTTTCTTTCTTTCTTTCTTTCTTTTCTTTCCTTCTTTCTCTTCATTTCCTCTCTTTCCTTCTTTCTCTTCATTTCCTCTCTTTCATTCTTTCTCTTCATTTCCTTTCTTTCTTTCCTCCTTTCTCTTCATTTCCTTTCTTTCCTCCTTTCTCTTCATTGCCTTTCTTTCTTTCTTTCCTTCTTTCTCTTCATTTTCTTTCTTTCCTTCTTTCTCTTCATTTTCTTTCTTTCCTTCTTTCTCTTCATTTCCTTTCTTTCCTTCTTTCTCTTCATTTCCTCTCTTTCATTCTTTCTCTTCATTTCCTTTCTTTCCTTCTTTCTCTTCATTTCCTTTCTTTCCTTCTTTCTCTTCATTTCCTTTCTTTCTTTCCTTCTTTCTCTTCATTTCCTTTCTTTCTTTCCATATATATATATATATGTGTGTGTGTGTGTGTGTGTGTGTGTGTATATATATATATATATATATATATATATATATATATATATATATATGTATATATATATATATATATATATATATGTATATGTATATATATATATATATATATATGTATATATATATATATATATATGTATATATATGTATATATATATATATATATATATATATATATATGTATATATATGTATATATATATATATATATGTATATATATATATATGTATATATATATATGTATATATGTGTATATATATATATATATATATATATATACATATATACACACATACATATATATATATATATATATAAACACAAGGGGCCCACTAAGACTCTGTTGCCCGGGGGCCCACAAAAGCCTGGAGCCGGCTCTGCAATGAGGAATCCAAATAGGGATTCCGCACAAAGAGGGAGACCAATAGTCAGAGTCTTATAGACTCTAGGCGGGTGGGTAGTGTGTCTGCTTTAAAGCAGGTAAGTGGGGAGGAAGGGGACAGATACTAACCATTTCAGATCATATTATAATTTTGCTAACTCTGATGCAGACTGTATGGATGGTAGCTCACTGGGATCGCACTGTACATAGATACTAGGCTGATGGCTCATTTAGCACATGGCACTTTAGTTTAGCTTAAAGTGGACCAACGCCGATCACCTCCCTTACCGCGGGGCATCCGAGATCGGGATGTCCCGCGGGGGTGAAACCCCCCAAAAGCCCCAAAAGACCTTACCTTATCGGCAACGGATCAGCCGTCGCCGCTTCCCGCGCGCCCCTCTAGCAGTGCGCGCATTGGCCGTTCGTGAATGGCCGGCGTGGGCGTGCGCCCTGTAAGAGGGAGGCGGCGGCGGCGGCTTGTCCGTCACCGAAAAGGTACGTTTTTTTTGGGGGGGGGGGGGGTTTCACACAGCGGGGCATCCTGATCTCGGATGCCCCGCTGAAGTGGACCAACACCCAGGATAGTGAAAATCCTGGGTGTTGGTCCACTTTAAGGTAATGATTTTTCTATAATAGCTGCAGCACTATTTTAACATAGCACAATTATCCTCATTATTAATTCTTATAATTCTTATCTATAGCACTGTAATTAATTGCACTGGCACTTTTCTCCCAGCTATCCATACAAGAGGCGTCAAAATGTATTAATTATGATAATAAATTGACCTTATAAGATCTCAGATATGTATTAGCCCCAGAATTCCTCCCCACCAAGCTTTTTGGATTTTATATTGTCTTATGTGTTTTTGTGTTTATGTTTTCCTGCGCTGCTGGCATAACTTTCTATTAAATTATCTAAGTAATTTAAGTGTGCGGCTATTTGTGTGTGGGGAGCTCTGGGGCTCCATTGTCTTGTGGTGAGTTATTGCTTATATATATACTCGCCACCCTTATCTCTCATACTCTCTGCACCTCGTGCCAGGCCTCGGTGTGCTGGAGAGCCCATAGTCTCCTCTATTTGTGCTGGCCTTGTTTAACCTCTGTGATGTAGTAAATATTTTTTTTTGTCTTTTTAAACCCCCCCCCCCTCCCGGGTCTGTGGCAGTGGCCATTTTCCCGGTTCCTCTTCTTCCAGGAGCCAGCGTCAGCCTTGGCCTCCTTTCTCAATGGCCTTGCCAACCTCGTGATGCTACGGCGTTACCGCTCGGCAGTTCCCACCTCGTGCCCCATGTACCACACCTGCCTCACCTTTGCCATGGTAAGTTTCTCGTGCCTGGAAGTAGAACACGTCTTCTCTGTGTGGACTGAAATAAAGCTGACTTTCTGTGACAGGTCTCTATAAACGCCTGGTTCTGGTCCACCATTTTCCATACCAGAGACACCTCCATTACTGAGGTAATAAGGGTTGGGTTTGCTTGCTGTGTGTGTGCTCATTGCATGTATGACACGTGTGTGTGTGCTCATTGCATGTATGACACGTGTGTGTGCTCATTGCATGTATGACACGTGTGTGTGCGCTCATTGCATGTATGACACGTGT
Organism: Gastrophryne carolinensis; assembly: GCA_027917425.1. Taxonomy (NCBI): domain Eukaryota; kingdom Metazoa; phylum Chordata; class Amphibia; order Anura; family Microhylidae; genus Gastrophryne; species Gastrophryne carolinensis. The sequence goes on from CM051243.1 coordinate 172,898,650, forward strand.
GTGTGTGCGCTCATTGCATGTATGACACGTACGTATGTGCTCATTGCATGTATGACACGTGTGTGTGCGCTCATTGCATGTATGACACGTGTGTGTGCGTGCATTGCATGTATGGCACGTGTGTGTGTGCTCATTGCATGTATGACACGTGTGTGTCTGCTGTCGTTCTACATCCTGCCACACTCACTGTCTGTCCCCACAGAAAATGGACTACTTCTGTGCCTCAGCAGTCATTCTGCACTCCATCTACCTGTGCTGCGTGAGGTGAGTCTCCTTATCCTCTGCTGGTCTCCTACCTGTCCATGCTGATCACTCTTATTCACATCTTCTTTAATGGTCGGGCCCTCTTGGTTGCTTTCCTCTCTGTGATAGTCTACTCCAGGGGGGGGCAAATATTTTTTCCATGGGGCCACATGAGAAACTAAAAATATTGTGGAGGGCCGGGCCATAAGGCTGAACTGAATTCTGCATAATATAATTGTATATCTTTATAATAAGCAGTAAATAGCATTGTGTGACAAGCTGCTACGAGTATATGTTATAGTTAAACAATGAAAAAGTGAGGTTGCCCTACAAAAAAAATGTAATTTATTAAATAAACCACATTTTGTGTGTCCAGTGAGGTCTCCAAATTGGGATGCCCCAGAGGTATGATGCCTATAACCCAGCCCTGGATTCCTTCACACTCCAAAGGGCTGGGTTACATGGGTTTTGATCTGCTCTAAAACATCATGACCAAATCAAGTTAGGATGGAATAACCCCCCTCCTTTTACATTTATTATAAAAGTAACACAGCGCTGCTCACACTTTTTACTCAGTAGCAATGTGAAAAATTACGGATTCCCTCACATAAAGCAGAACAAAACCCAGAGCGGCCACTGGTCTTCCCCCCTGGAAATCCCAGATCGGGATGCCCCACTGTGTGAAACCTTTTTACTCAGTAGCAACTTGAAAACTCCCTCAATTAACCCTTTAAGTGCCAGCCTACCTGGCGTTTTTGTCACCCTTTGTTGCCAGACCATTTTGCACTATTTTGCGCTCCCCATGTTCAAATGTGATTTTTGAAGGGATTTCCAGGGATTTCCCAGGAAAATGATATATTGTTTTTTTCAGCAGAGTCTGGGCTTTAACATGAAATGTCTTGTTTGTCATTTTTTAGGTGTATTCTCAATATTTTTGGGTGAAATATGTGCAAAAAAAAAAAAAAAAAAAGTAAATGTAAGTTTGTCAATGAAATCTTATTGCGTGTGAAATCCCAATTTCTCCCGGTTACAGCGGTACCACATATGTATAGGTAGACAACCTTTCCTGCCCAGGAGACTCCCCCAAACTGAAACAGCGCTTTAGGGGATTTTCAGATAAAATACAACTGTGCTATGCAATATGCGCACCTTGCAGTTTTTCCAGAAAAACAACCCTTTACATTTGAAATACCCCCAACAAACTATATATTCTCTGGAAGTACACACCTCAAGCTTTCTAGGCGTACCAGGCTTGTTGATGTGGCCATAGTTTTCTGGAAGTAATCCCTCAATGGATTCTTTGGTTGCAAAGAGTTTCCCTAAAAAAAGGATAAAAAAGCAGAATCAAAGCCACATTTTCCTAAAAAAACTATATACAAACAAGAAAAAACAAGTTTAATCTGAAAACGCAACATCCCCCGAACAGAACAATACCCAACATGCATAGCTACTGTCAAGGGAAGAGTTGCCAAACACACCAAAGTAAAGCATGTGCGTAACGGTAATTTTACTTGAAAATTTCAGCTCTGCAGACAAAGTGCGCACCTTGCGATTTTTCAACCAAAACAACCCTTTACATTTGGAATATCCCCCATAAACCATATATTTCCTAAAAGTACACATGTTAAGCTTTCTAAGGGTACCCAGCTTGTTGTAGTGGGCTCATCTTTCTGGAAGTAATCCCTCAAAGAATTCTTTGTTTGCGCAGGGTTTCCCTAAAAAATTTATAAAAAAGCTGAATAAAAAACACCTTTTCCTAAAATATAAATATGCAAACCAGAAAAAACAAGCTAAGTCTGAAAGCGCAAGGTCCCCCGAACAGAACAATACCCAACATGCATAGGTACTATTAACCCTTTTAATTGCCAGCCTACTTGAGATTTTGTCACCCTCTGTTGACAGGCCATTTTTCCCCATTTTGCGTCATGTTTTGCGCCATGTTTTGCACCATTTTTGCTGGAACTTTCAGGAAAATTATATATATATTTTTTTGCAGCAGAGTTTAGGCTTTAACATGAAATGTCTTTCTTTCTTTTTTTTTTACAATATTATTAAGTAAAAATAATAAATAAATAAATAAAATTTTTTTTTTAAAAATTGACTCCTTTATTTTAAATAAAAAATGTATTTTATTAAGGAAAATTATATTGCATGTGAAAGCCCCATTTCTACCGATTAGAACGGTACCACATATTTATCGGTAGCCCCCTGTTCCTGCCCAGGAGACCCCCCTAACTGAAACAAGTATTTTATAACATTCACAAAAAAAATACAACTACCATCCACACTACAAAGGGTTAAATCGAGAAAAAAAATGACATAGGGTCCCCCCTCCCAGGGGAGGGAGACCCCATTTTTTTTTTTATTTTTAAGGGTTAAGACGTGGGGTCCCCCTTACCCAAAGTAACCAGCCCGGGACCAGCTATGCAGGGCTTGTAGGAACAGGGCGCAGGGGCCAGCTTTTGTGGCCCCTGGCCCTGCAGGCTACAAGCCCGCATAGCCCGTGGGCCCGGGCTCTTCTGCCCCCCCCCTGGCCTTTGGGGAGGCAGGTAATGGGGGTGCCGGGGGTTAATGGCAAGCGCAGGTGGCTTGCCATCCCCCCAGCCTTGTGAACTGGTATAGGGGTCATGGACCCCTTACCAGTTCACAAGGGGTTAAATGTAAATAATCACACAGACACAAGCAGAGAAAAAATATTTTATTTTTATTTTTTTTTTTTTTTACACTGTACTCACCTCCCATCCATCCTGGAGCCCTCTGTCCCTCGGCGATCACTGGCTTCTGCTCACTTGCTAGAAGCCTTTTATAGCTGCTGGATGACAGAACACAAAGGGTTAATCAAAAAAAAAAATGACATAGGGTCCCCCCTCCCAGATGCCGGAGCTCGGAGGGGGTATAGGAGGAGCGGGATGATGTCATCCCGCTCCTCCCACAATGGGCGGAGCTAAGCGGCGGCGGCCATCGCCGCCATTACAAGAGGTGAGGACCCGGAAGAGGGTCCTCACCTGAAGACTGCGCAGCCCAGGGGGGGGATCGGACCCCCCCCCTGGTGAAGAGGAGACCCGGACAGAAGGCTCGGGCGCGGAGGTGAGTAAATGACAGTTTTTTTTTTTTTTGTTTTTTTTTTACAGCGCCGATGTCAGCGCTGGAAACGGGGGGGGGGGGGGGGGGCGGCTGGTTTCGGGGCCCCCCCCCCGAAGACGGAGGACGACGGGGGGGCGATCGGATGCCCCCCCCCAGGAAGAGAGGACCCCAAGCTTCACGGGGATACCGGAGGTAAGTGGTTTTTTTTTCTATTCTTTAACTGTTTGGGGGAAATGCCAGGCACGTAGTTTCTACGTGCTTGGCACTTAACGGTAGGAGAAGCAACCACGTAGAAACTACGTGCTTGGCATTTAAAGGGTTAAAGTGGAACAAAGCCCCGATCTGGGATGCCCAGGGGGAATAGCAGTGGCCGCTCTGGGTTCATTTCCACCATTTGTCAAGTTGCTACTAAGTAACAAGGGTTTCACACAGTGGGGCATCCTGATCTGGGATACCCAGGGGGAAGAACAGATGCCGCTCTGGGTTTTGTTCTGACTTTTTTCACATTGCTACTGAGTAAAAAGGGGTTCAAAAAGTGGAGCATCCCGATTTGGGATGCCCGGGGGGGGGGGGAAACCAGTGGCTGGCCTTGGATAAAAGGCTGTGTGAAACGCTTCCCACCTTGCAGCATGGTCCCCCCGCCCTCCCATTGGTCATTGGTGTGGCCAGAAATGGACTACGAGAGCCAGTGCACCATCAGGCGCTGCGTACGGCATGTAACACATTTGGTGGACTACAAGTGCCAGCAGCCTGCGACGTGAGGCACAGACTAGTGGCTGGAGAACCTCCATCTCCGGCGTCAGCTCCGCAGCGACTGACACATGCCACACAGTACAGGGAAACTCCGCCCACAGCCAAACCTGCAGGAGGGAGCTGTCCAATAGGACAACAGGCTCTAATCCAGACACGCCCCCGCTACATTACACTCACTACAGAGGGGCAAAAGTGCTGTTCAAACCCGGCGCTATCTTTTCTGGCAAGACTGCGCGGACAGTGGGTGGGACTGAGCGGCGGGGTCGCTGGCCGGTCAGAGCCAATCAAAGGACCCTATGTGGCCCTGGGGCCTTACAATGCCCAGGTCTGGTCTACTCTCATCTTTGGCGGTTACCCACACTTGCTCACCTACCCCTCTGTGGAGGTTGACTACTCTTGATCAACTCACTGTCTGTGGCGGTCACCTACAATTTGTTCCTTCCTAGTGGTCATTCACTGATTCCCCCCCCCCCCCGTGGCAGTCACACACTGACTGTTCCCTCCCCTTTTGTGGCAGTCACCCACTGTTGGTCACCTCCCCCTCTGTCGTGGTCATATAATTTTGGTCCTCTACCACTCCTGGTTCTCTATTTTGGTCATCTCTCTGTGTAGATTCCCCTCTCTTGGTCACTTTCCAATGATATAGAACTTGCCCCTGCTTGGTGGCCCACTCCCACCTCTGAATACCTCTCCGTGGATGCTGGGAGCTCCCTTTTTGTGGTCACCCCTCATCTCTGTAGAGGTCATAACCTTCTCTCTCATGGCTGAACTTCTTCCTACAGGGACTGTGATATAATATATATCTTGTGGCCTCAACTGACGTCATGGCTTCACCATGGTCACGTGGTACAGTCCCTTAATCCATCCCTTCAAGACCCTGACAGGCTGTGGGGCTGTTTCACTACCACCATTGAATTGAGTCGTGCCAGCCCCGTAAAAATGCTCTATTTGATATAGCCCGGCCCGTTAACTGGATTATAATGGGCCAGCATGTAATAGATCTAAAAAAGCACAGACAAGTGGGTTTGGGATCAGGATTAGGTTAAGAACAGGTCAAGATTAATTTATATGTTTAATCACTTTAAGAGCAAACTAGGCAAACTATATACATACAATGAATGGATACCGGTCAGAAGGGCAAACAAGTGAGTAAGTTACAATCAGAAGGAGCAGAGAGAATTTCAGGTATCTTATTGCATACAGATCTGATGCATGCAGCCACAGGGGGGCGAGTCTGCTGGATACTGGTCTCCCCTCCACACGTGACCCCCGGAAGCAAGACAAAAAGGGCCTGAGCTCTCAGACCTTTATACACAGGTGAGACACTCCCCCCTCCCCCATGGGATGAGCCTTGGATTCCTCCCCTAGTGGTGGCTAGCTGAAATTCCTAAAAACTAATATGTGGCATAACTTTTGGGGATGAAGGTCCTAGAGATCCGATCCCAGAGCCAATGGACCTATGTAAGGCCAGACAGCGCCTAAACAGAATTCTGCAGATCTCAGGCGCTGAATGTCCCTAGAATGATGGGAGACCCACATACGCCTGCGGTATGCTCTCCAGATTTCAAAAATGTGTTGTGCTTAGGTTTCCTAATTCTTCCTAATTGTTTGTGATCTGCTGTCCCCAGCCTGTCTGGATTTAGGCATCTGAAGCTATGTGGCCAGAGCATGCTCACAGCAGGGGGTGTGCTGAAGTTCTATAAATTCTTGCTTAGGTGTGATTCTTTTCAGTGAAGGGGCCTTTGAAGCCAAGCCTCCCCGGTGTGGGGCACTGGCAGGCATGAGCTATGCATTTTAAAAGGGTCTTTTGTTACTGTCTGGACATGAGCCTTCCAGAGATGCAATGTTATATTTCATCTTATTCCTCACAGGGACAGTCCAGACAATGACAATAATAAGGGACAATATAGGGAATGTCCGCTCACCACCTAATCCCGAGTGTGCACGGCGGTGGGTAGTCTCAAACCCACTAAATCGCATGAAAAGCAAAGCGAATGGTCCGCACTCCTCTTCTCATAAGACTTCAATTTTTATTTATGCGTTTAAAATCATCTCCATAGCCACTACTATGATTAAGGAGTCCGAAACGCGTAAGTCGCCTATACTGTATATATGACTTTCCAGGACTTTGATTACTACTGATTTTATTGGCTTTTGATACACTATGGAGATGATTTTAAACGCATAATTAAAAGTGAAGTTTTATGAGAAGAGGAGTGCGGACCATTCGATTTGCTTTTAATGACAATAATAAAGGCAGCAAAGTGCTCGCCTTAAGCCGTTCCCATGTGCCCCTCCTGCATTTCCCACAGCACACTGTAGATGCTGTACCAGGGATGTTTGCTCTTCCTTTCCTTTCCTACATGACCCTGTACCACAACCATCCCAAAGTGAGCAAGCCACAGTGTTTGCACTTTCCAAGCTCGCTCATACTGGTACAAGCTTTCTTTTAAAGTGGACCATCACCCTCCGGTGATCGTCCCGGGAATCTATAAGATTCCCGGGCCGATCACCTCCCTCCCCGCGGGACATCCGAGATCGGCGGAGGAGCCGCTTGTCCGCAGCTGTCAAACCTCTTGTCCGTCGCCGCTGGGAGCGGGGAGAGGTGAGTTTTTTGGGTGATCGGGGGGGTTTCACACAGCGGGGCACCCCGATCGGGGGTGCCCCACCGAAGTGGACCAAGACCCAGGATAGTCAAAATCCTGGGTGTTGGTCCACTTTAAGGGCTTACTGACTCGCGGTCCCCCTTTCCTGTATGAGAGACCCTCTCCCCACTTTGGGGTGGGTATGGAAAACCTGGTCCTCTTTAAAGTATACCAAAATTTGCCGGGATTAGGCCTATTCTGGTTCCATATTATGGACCCAGGAATCCAACCAAACCTCTTATTTGTGAATTAAAATATCCTCTTTATTTCCATTAAAGAATAAAAGAGACTTTTAACAAACTCAGTATAATGTACTTTTAAAATAATATGCATTACCCAATGTTTTAAATGCAAATGCACAAGAAGGAGTTTACACATAATAAAGATTCATTTTCTTTACATATGTGCTGTTATGTGTCTTCATTGGGGGGGGCATACATGTTTCGCCTTTCCAGGCTTCTTCAGTGCCCTGTCATCGGTATAAATAACATACATTATTTTTCATCACAGTAACTAGATGATTTATGATGTAAACGTACCAGTAAAAATGAGTATACCTTGGTTGATATATAAATGTGCATGCAATCAGTTTTTTTGCTTGCCCGTGGAGAGATGGAGGTGTTCATACTGGGGTTGCTGAGGGACTGCAGGGGTTGTGCGACATTTCGAGCATGGTCTGGGAAAAATGTAAAGGAAAGGGGGAGTAAACTTCCTATGCACCTCATTGTTGCCACCCATGAGATGTCGTCTTCTTTGTTGTTTTGTCCACAGGAACTCTACTACTTCCCTGTTTTGGCAGGGGCGGACTGGCCGTAGGGCATACCGGGACAATCCCGGTAGGCCGCTGCTTCCCATCTGGCCACCCGGGCCGCCACACTGTGACTGCGGCTCCCCGGCCACTGCTGCGAAGTCCCCATGGCCACTCGCCTTCGCCTTTGTTCCTGCAGCCCCTCACCCGCCTCCTTTTCCCCCCGGGCGGCCGCTTCTTTCGTCTGACGCGGCCAGCGAGGTGTGTGCAACTTCTTCTCCCCGCTGGGTGGGGACAGTGCTGCATCATCTTAGTTCCCACACATGCTGACCAGGTGGAGAGAGGAGAAGCTGCTACGGCTCTGCTCATAATCAGCAGACTAGCAGGGGGTCTCCGGCCCGGCGGGGGTCATGGGACACAGTAGAGATGAGGAAGAGGCAAGAGGCGACTGCTGGAAAACTGATCATCTCTTTGGTAAGTACCATATTCTTTTGTTTTTTTAGCTGTGGCACTGGCATCTCTGGGCTCCAGCATGGTGGTGGGTATGCACTCTCATGGACCAATCACCTCCACGGCTGGGCGAATTGGTGATTTGGGATGCCGTACTGTGTGAACCCTTCCAGATCATCCAGAAACCCCTTACCTTTCCATATTTCCCTTGCTGGGTCTGGGGGGGTTTCATACAATTGGGCATCCCAAATCGGGATACCCCCGGTGCAAGGACTAATTACAAGGATAGGCAAAATCCTGGTGATTGGTCCACTTTAAAGTGGACCAAAACCCAGGATCTTGACTATCCTGGGTTTTGGTCCTTGCCCCCGGGGCACATCGGGGATGCCCCACTGTGGGAAGACCCCGAAATTGACTAGCCTCTTCCTGGTCTAAAAGTTGCCCCGGCTGGTGTCAACCCTTGTCAGCAGCGTAACGCCACATCACTCGGTAGTGATAGCAACATTGAGGTTACGGGGCCGGCTAGAAGTGGCGCTGCCTGCATTTAAAGTGGACCAACACCCTCCCATGATCGGCCCAGGAATCTATAAGATTCCTGGGCCGATCAGACCCCTGACTGCGGGGCACCCCGATCGGGGGTGCCCTGCTGTGTAAAACCCCCCAGAAACCCCTAAATTCCTACCTGCTCCTCGTTCCAGCGCGGGCCGCCGCCGCCTCCCGCGCGTCCCTCTAGCAGGACGTGCACCCGCGCCGGCCGTTAGTGAATGGCCGGCGCGGGAGGCGGCGGCGGCGGCGCGCTCTCTTGTCCGTTGCTGCCTCCCGCTTGTCCGTCGGCGGTGATTGGCAGCGGCGGTCACGTGGGAGCGAGGAGAGGTGAGTTTTTCTGGGTTTCTGGGGGGTTTCACACAGCGGGGCACCCCCAATTGGGGTGCCCCACCGAAGTGGACCAAAACCCAGGATAGTCAAAATCATGGGTGTTGGTCCACTTTAATGTAACATACTTTATGGGGTCAGGCACAGTACAGAAGGGCCGGTGTGACCAAAAAAGTCCCGGGTCGTTTTTGAATCCCAGTCCGCCCCTGGTTGTAGGTGTCCTTCCTGCAGATCTTTCCCTTATCTCAGCACCTTCTTGTTTTTGTCTCCATTTAGGACCATGGGTCTTCGATATCCCTCCTTCGCCACTGCGTTTGGTGCTGTCTTAGTGGTTCTCTTTGCATGCCATGTGTCGTACCTTACCCTCGGGAGCTTTGACTACAGTTACAACATGCTAGCCAACGCCGGCATCGGTAAGTCCTGCTGCCTGTATTCTTGTACATATGTTGTTTTCCCTGCCTCATATTCCTCGCACGCATTCTCCTCCAGGCACAGTGAATCTGGTATGGTGGCTGACGTGGTGTTTGAAGAGGCGCTCCCATCAGCCCTATCTGTGGAAGTGTGTTCTTGTGGTGGTCCTGCTTCAGAGCCTGGCCCTGCTAGAGCTCCTAGATTTCCCTCCTCTCCTGTGGGTTCTGGATGCTCATGCCCTCTGGCACTTCAGCACCATTCCATTGAATGTCCTCTTTTACAGGTAAGCTATGATTTTATCTTCCAGGCGGTGTAATGTTGTTCCTTGTTTTATCATTGTAAAGTGTTTTAGTTCTCTATTAGACCCAGTAATAGGTTTCTATCACCTAAAAGCGGACCTTCAGCGTCATTTAATGAAGAGCCCAAACCCTTAAAGTGGACCAACACCCTGAGGTGATCGGCCCGGGAATCTATAAGATTCCCGGGCCGATCACCTCACACACCGCGGGACATCCGAGATCGGGATGTCCCGCGGGGTGTAAACCCCCCAAAACCCCTGAAAAACCTTACCTCTCCAGCCACTGCTTCTGCCGCCGCCGCCTCACTCGCGCTCCTCTAGACGTGCCCGCGCCGGCCGTCTCTGAATGGCCGGCGCGGGCGCGCACACGTCAAGAGTGACGCGCGGGAGGCGCCGAAGGGCAAGCTGCTTGTACGTCGCTGTCAATCAGCTTGTCCGTCGGTGCCGATTGGACGGCGCAGCCACGTGGGAGCGGGGTGAGGTGAGTTTTGGGGGCTTTCTGGGGGGTTTCACACAGCGGGGCACCCCCGATCGGGGTGCCCCGGGGAAGTGGACCAATACCCAGGATAGTCAAAATCCTGGTTGTTGGTCCACTTTAAACCGGACCTTCACTCTGAATAAGAGCCTATCTTATATGTTTCCCACACCCTGTACATACAGATTGCTCACATTAATCCGGACCTTCACCCTGAATAAGAGCCTATCTTATATGTTTCCCACACCCTGTACATACAGATTGCCCACATTAATCCGGACCTTCACTCTGAATAAAATCATATCTTATATGTTTCCCACACCCTGTACATACAGATTGCTCACATTAATCCAGACCTTCACCCTGAATAAGAGCCTATCTTATATGTTTCCCACACCCTGTACATACAGATTGCTCACATTAATCCAGACCTTCACCCTGAATAAGAGCCTATCTTATATGTTTCCCACACCCTGTACATACAGATTGCTCACATTAATCCGGACTTTCACCCTGAATAAGAGCCTATCTTATATGTTTCCCACACCCTGTACATACAGATTGCCCACATTAATCCGGACCTTCACTCTGAATAAAATCATATCTTATTTGTTTCCCACACCCTGTACATACAGATTGCTCACATTAATCTGGACCTTCACCCTGAATAAGAGCCTATCTTATATGTTTCCCACACCCTGTACATACAGATTACTCACATTAATCCGGACCTTCACCCTGAATAAGAGCCTATCTTATATGTTTCCCACACCCTGTACATACAGATTACTCACATTAATCCGGACCTTCACCCTGAATAAGAGCCTATCTTATATGTTTCCCCCACCCTGTACATACAGATTGCCCACATTAATCCGGACCTTCACCCTGAATAAGAGCCTATCTTATATGTTTCCCACACCCTGTACATACAGATTGCTCACATTAATCCGGACCTTCACCCTGAATAAGAGCCTATCTTATATGTTTCCCACACCCTGTACATACAGATTGCTCACATTAAAAATCATCCTACCTGCATCTCTGGGCCGGCGTCAGCACCCGGCAAACCCAGTCAGCTGCCCGAGGGCCCCAATAAAAAGGGTCTCAATAAAAAAAACGCTCCAATAGGGGGTTGGAGGGCAAGCAGCCCTTCTTAGTTTTGGCCATGGAATTTATAGACCCCTGAACCTCCACCACAAAGGGGCCCACCGAGACCATGTCGCCCAAGGGCCCATATAAACCTGGAGCCGGCCCTGCTGCATCTACTGAATGGTAGGAGCCTTTAAACATCCAAGATGGCGGCTTATGGAACATCAGGCAGCCTGCAAACAGGAAGTGCCTTCTGTGCTGCTCTGCATTCTGAGACTGCTGACCTTTTCCTGACCCCAGCTCTGCTCTGTCTGAGCAAAGTACAGCTATAACCCCGCCCCCTTTACCTTATCCCACTCTCCTCTCCTCAGTAAGTGTGATGCTTCTGAGTCAAGATGGCGGCGCCCGTATCCTAAATTCCTGAACAGAGTTGCAGCCCAGTGGGGGAAAGAATAATAAGTAAGCGACTAAAAACTTAAAATATATTAATTTTAGTTGCTGGGGAATCTTTTTTTAAGGGTTTGGGCTTTTCAATAAATCATGGTGAAGGTCCGGTTTAAAAAATGATTCGCCAGCATCTAAAATTATCCGTCGCCGATAAGGTAAGTTTTTAGGGGCTTTCTGGGGGGTTTCACACAGCGGGCATCCCGATTTCGGATGCCCCGCGGGGAGGGAGCTGATCGGCCCGGGAATCTTATAGATTCAGGGGTGGGTGTTGGTCCACTTCAACTGAAAGGTTTTGGTAAGCTGGCTTCTGTTTTTTTCTTACATGTCCCCTGAACTAGCCTGTGGAAAAATAGCAATAACCACTCCATGTCTGCCCGGAGCATTGTATCATGGCAATAGCAATTATCTTAAAAAAACAGATGGTGAGCAACCAGTCAAGCTTACCAGAGCCCCCCAATTATCTGTGCAGATAGGCCGCTCTACAGAATATATTCAGATATTTTTGGATATTTTCCAAAATTCATGTTTTATTATAAGCCAAGAAGGAAAAACATACATTTAAAAACACATAATTAAAACCACATCCGTGGGGTATGGTGGACTGTGGGTTGGACTATCACAAAACATATATTAATAGAATCAGGTACACTGAAAAGGAATATTCCAAAAGGACTACAATAAGACTACAATACATATACTAACAACTACATCAATGTACTGGTTAATGCCTCGGGATCTCCCCTTCTGAAAGTGCTATAGTGCTGTGCAAAAAGGTGCAAAACTCGTGCAAAAGTGCAAAAATAAGATAGAAGTGAAAGGTTGATGAGTAAAAAGATAAATGCGCAAACAAGACAAAAAAGAGGGACTCAGATGTCCCGATAATAGGTATACATTGCCTTAATAGGACCATTGCTCCAACAGTATTGAGACTTATGCCCGGGATTCTACCACTTATGGGGAAAAATAAGTGCGTCTTATAGGGCGAAAAATACGGTAATTTGAAATATGTTTATATACAATTAATTATTCATATTTATATCCATCTGTTTATATTTACCTTATTTATATTTGTTCTTTGTGACCAATTTAAATTGCTGAGATATTGATTTCCACTGCACATACATATCTTAATTCTATGAGCACTACACCAGGTTCTTGCTAAGCTGCAGACTGGTTGCCTGTTCTCTCCCCTGGGCCCTCTTTCCATCTTAGCCGTTGGGCCCCGCGTGTGGTTTTGCCAGCATTACAACCCCTCTACTATCAGGGGTTAACTGCTGCACACTCCGTGTGGCCACACGCCCCCGCGCTCTTTTCACCGTGAGACAGCGTCTCCAGCCTGCAGCTTGGCTACCTTCTATCAGGTGAGTGCTTTACATTCAATTTTTAATATATACAGGTCCTTCTCAAAAAAATTAGCATATAGTGCTAAAGTTCATTATTTTCCATAATGAAATGCTAAAAATTAAACTTTCATATATTTGAGATTCATTGCACACCAACTGAAATATTTCAGGTCTTTTTATGATTTAATACTGATGATATTGCCATACAGCTTATGAAAACCCCCAAATCATATCTCGAAAAATTAGCATATCATGAAAAGGTTCTCTAAACGAGCTATTAACCTAATCATCTGAATCAACTAATTAACTCTAAACACCTGCAAAAGATTCCTGAGGTTTTTAAAAAAGCCCAGCCTGGTTCATTACTCCAAACCGCCATCATGAGTAAGACTGCCGACCTGACTGCTGTCCAGAAGGCCATCATTGACACCCTCAAGCAAGAGGGGAAGACCCAGAAAGAAATTTCTGAACAAATAGGCTGTTCCCAGAGTGCTGTATCAAGGCACCTCAATGGGAAGTCTTGTGGGAAGGAAAAAATGTGGCAGAAAACGCTGCAGAACGAGAAGAGGTGACCGGACACTGAGGAAGATTGTAGAGAAGGACCGATTCCAGACCTTGGGAGACCTGCGGAAGCAGTGGACTGAGTTTGGAGTAGAAACATCCAGAGCCACCGTGCACAGGCGTGTGCAGGAAATGGCCTACAGGTGCTGCATTCCCCAGGTCAAGCCACTTTTGAACCAGAAACAGCGGCAGGAGCGCCTGACCTGGGCTACAGAGAAGCAGCACTGGACTGTTGCTCAGTGGTCCCAAGTAATTTTTTCTGATGAAAGCAAATTTTGCATGTCATTCGGAAATCAAGGTGCCAGAGTCTGGAGGAAGACTGGGGAGAAGGAAATGCCAAAATGCCTGAAGTCCAGTGTCAAGTACCCACAGTCAGTGATGGTCTGGGGTGCCATGTCAGCTGCTGGTGTTGGTTGACTGTGTTTTATAAAGGGCAGGGTCAATGCAGCTAGCTATCAGGAGATTTTGGAGCACTTCATGCTTCCATCGGCTGAAAAGCTTTATGGAGATGAAGTTTTCATTTTTCAGCACGACCTGGCACCTGCTCACAGTGCCAAAACCACTGGTAAATGGTTTACTGACCATGGTATTGCTGTGCTCAATTGGCCTGCCAACTCTCCTGACCTGAACCCCATAGAGAATCTGTGGAATATTGTGAAGAAAGTTGAGAGACGCAAGACCCAACACTCTGGATGAGCTTAAGGCCGCTATCGAAGCATCATGGGCCTCCATAACACCTCAGCAGTGCCACAGGCTGATTGCCTCCATGCCAGTCATTTCTGCAAAAGGATTCCCGACCAAGTATTGAGTGCATAACTCAACATAATTATTTGAAGGTTGACTTTTTTTTTATTAAAAACACTTTTCTTTTATTGGTCGGATGAAATATGCTAATTTTTCGAGATAGGATTTTGGGGTCTTCATGAGCTGTATGGCAAAATCATCAGTATTAAACCAAAAAAAGACCTGAAAAATTTCAGTTGGTGTGCAACGAATCTCAAATATGTGAAAGTTTAATTTTTATCATTTCATTATGGAAAATAATGAACTTTAGCACTATATGCTAATTTTTTGAGAAGGACCTGTATAAGTGCAATGTTTCATGCAATAGGCTACTATGATTAAGGACTGGAGATAGAAGTCCGAAACGCGTAAGTCGCCTACATTGTATATATTTCCAGGACTTTGATTGCTACTGATTTTATTGGCTTTTGATACACTATGGAGATGATTTTAAACGCATAATTAAAAGTGAAGTTTTATGAGAAGAGGAGTGCAGACCATTCGCTTTGGCTGGAATTGAGCTATGAGTGCATTCCATTAGTTTAATGTAAATGTACCTTTTGTCTTTGCAGCTTCCTAAAAGACGACAGCCTGTATCTCCTTAAGGTGAACTCTGATCCATTAATGAAAGTAGACTAGTTACAGAGGGAATTTATCCGGTACTGGTTGGCTCCGCACCCAGCAGCCGACATATCGGAGGCAGGATCACATTCCCTCTGGTGGCAGGAGGAGCTCTGAAGTGCCTTACGATTGTAAAAAATGGATTGCATTGTGCGTGGGATGCCCGGTGCACAATGGACACCTCACCGGGCCTCTCTGACCGTTAGCCATCTAGAGGCTCACTATGGTCGTGCGGTATATCCATATACAGTGTAGTACTTCGGTAGAGAGTGTTTGATACACACAGGGTCATCTGTTGCCAACTTATAGCAATATTTATTTTGTATTACTATATGTATTCTATTACAAGAGTCCTAAAGGAATGTCATGGCTCCTTATCAGGGGAGCATTTATGTGCAATTCAGACAAGTGAAGGAGCAAGCATGGAAAATGGATTCTAGCCACTTTGTTTTTTTAGCACTCAGGATGGATCCACGTGGCTTCAGTCATGGCTTTGAAAACGGGGGGCATTTGTATTTTCATGAATTTGAACTCTAAAGTGGTATATCAAAGCGAATTGACTTTAGATTTTGCTTAATTAATTAATTTAATTTGCGGTGTCAGAGCCCCATCCCAAACTCTCTGTAAGGGGGACACCAGGAGCCAAGGGAAAAAGAGAGACGAAGAGACCATTAGAAAAAGAGAGATGGAGAGTCCAAAAGAAAAAGAGAGATGTAGAGACCAAGGGGAAAAGAGAGACGAAGAGACCATTAGAAAAAGGGAGATGGAGAGTCCAAAAGAAAAAGAGAGATGTAGAGACCAAGGGGAAAAGAGAGACGAAGAGACCATTAGAAAAAGAGAGATGGAGAGTCCAAAAGAAAAAGAGAGATGTAGAGACCAAGGGGAAAAGAGAGACAAAGAGACCATTAGAAAAAGAGAGATGGAGAGTCCAAAAGAAAAAGAGAGATGTAGAGACCAAGGGGAAAAGAGACGAAGAGACCATTAGAAAAAGAGAGATGGAGAGTCCAAAAGAAAAAGAGAGATGCAGAGACCAAGGGGAAAAGAGAGACGAAGAGACCATTAGAAAAAGAGAGATGGAGAGTCCAAAAGAAAAAAAGAGATTTAGAGACCAAGGGGAAAAGAGAGACGAAGAGACCATTAGAAAAAGAGAGATGGAGAGTCCAAAAGAAAAAGAGAGATGTAGAGACCAAGGGGAAAAGAGACGAAGAGACCATTAGAAAAAGAGAGATGGAGAGTCCAAAAGAAAAAGAGAGATGCAGAGACCAAGGGGAAAAGAGAGACGAAGAGACCATTAGAAAAAGAGAGATGGAGAGTCCAAAAGAAAAAGAGAGATTTAGAGACCAAGGGGAAAAGAGAGACGAAGAGACCATTAGAAAAAGAGAGATGGAGAGTCCAAAAGAAAAAGAGAGATTTAGAGACCAAGGGGAAAAGAGAGACGAAGAGACCATTAGAAAAAGAGAGATGGAGAGTCCAAAAGAAAAAGAGAGATGCAGAGACCAAGGGGAAAAGAGAGACGAAGAGACCATTAGAAAAAGAGAGATGGAGAGTCCAAAAGAAAAAGAGAGATTTAGAGACCAAGGGGAAAAGAGAGACGAAGAGACCATTAGAAAAAGAGAGATGGAGAGTCCAAAAGAAAAAGAGAGATGTAGAGACCAAGGGGAAAAGAGACGAAGAGACCATTAGAAAAAGAGAGATGGAGAGTCCAAAAGAAAAAGAGAGATGCAGAGACCAAGGGGAAAAGAGAGACGAAGAGACCATTAGAAAAAGAGAGATGGAGAGTCCAAAAGAAAAAGAGAGATTTAGAGACCAAGGGGAAAAGAGAGACGAAGAGACCATTAGAAAAAGAGAGATGGAGAGTCCAAAAGAAAAAGAGAGATGTAGAGACCAAGGGGAAAAGAGAGATGAAGAGACCATTAGAAAAAGAGAGATGGAGAGTCCAAAAGAAAAAGAGAGATGTAGAGACCAAGGGGAAAAGAGAGACGAAGAGACCATTAGAAAAAGAGAGCTGGAAAGACCAAAAGAAAAAGAGAGATGTAGAGACCAAAGGAAAAAGAGACGAAAAGGCCATTAGAAAAAGAGAGCTGGAAAGACCAAAAGAAAACAAGATGGAGAGACAAGGAAAAAAGAGAGATGAACTCCTGGAAGTCTCTGGTCTGCCTGAGCTGTATCTGTGTTCCTGGTAGAAAGGAGACGATAACCTCAGTTAAATCAAATTTATTGCATGCTCCCTCATTTAAACGACTTATAGCAGATTATAAGAGTCGTCCTCTCTTAATATTGATAATGACTGGAGAGACCACTTTGTTATGCTAGTTTAGATAATTAGAGTCATGACAGGTTCTCTTTAGCCTTTACATACAGCTGATTGGCCATTTTGTTGTTTGGTGTGGAACTAAAATAAAAGGAAATCATAGTTGGTCCCTTAAAAGCAAAGTAACCTTAGCTTACTAAGCATGCAAAATGTCCTCGGAGGGGATGTTTTGTACGAGCAGAAATGAAAAAAAAAAAGAAAGGATGGGTTTCTAAGTTATATCTAATGTTACCTGGAAGCCAAACTGCACCCTGGCCTCTTGTAGACTGCCCCCCCCACCACAGGGCCAATGTGCATGCATGAAACATGGGGCCCACATAAGAGCCATCATTTAATCATGCTGTGCCCATCTTCATCAAATCAATGGCAAACAGGAGAGCAGGCTTCTTTCTCCTTCTACACTGGGGGTCCCCAACACGAGGGCCACATGTGACTTGTGGACCCTTTCTATGTGGCTTGCCAGTTGTTTTGCTAGACTAGATTATTTGTGGAGGTTATACTGTTGAGACTGGAGGATACATGGAGCCCAGGGCTGCCATTCATTGGATTCAGTCAGGCTTCCTAGGACCTATTAGGCTGTGGAGCATCCGAAATACATATGCCAGTGGGAGGCTCAGCTTGTCTAGGGCTGGGGATCCGCCCAAATGGGGCACATCTTTACGGGCGTAGGAGGGGTTGATGTGTACATCTGCCAAGCCTGATGCTTTTGCGTTAACTTGTTTCCTTTTTCTGTACACTTTTTTGTCAAATGTTTCCGACCTATAAGGGTTTTATGGCTTCTATGATTTATTTACAGTATACAAATGTAGCAATCGTTAACAGTCACATCCCAGCTCATCCCATGGTGATATATCGCAATGAAGCCATTAAAAAGCATTTAAGATTTCAAGATAGCACGATGCACCAGTTCAATTAATGGACGGTTAAAGTGGACCAACACCCAGGATTTTGACTATCCTGGGTTTTGGTCCACTTTGGTGGGGCACCCCGATCGGGGGTGCCCCGCTGTGTGAAACCCCCCCGAAACCCCCAAAAACTCACCTGTCCCCGCTCCCATGTGACCGCTGCAGCCAATCCCCATCGACGGACAAGCGAGCGCACCCTCCGCCGCCTCCTCGCGCGCGTCACTCTTACAGGGAGTGCGCCCGCGCCGGCCATTCACAAACGGCCGGGGCGGGTGCGCGCCCTGCTAGAGGGATGCGCGAGTGGTGGCGGCGGCTTGCGCATGCGCCGCTGGATAGAGGAGCAGGTAGGGATTTTGGGGCTTTCTGGGGTGTTTCACACAGCGGGGCACCCCAATCGGGGTGGCAGGCCCGATGCTGATCGGCCCAGGAATCTTATAGATTCCCGGGCCGATCAGCATCAGGTGTTGGTCTACTTTAAAGAGAGCTGAATCTGTACGTGGCTCCTGACCTCCTCTTGCTGAATGTGGCTCTTGTGTTAAGATAGGTTGGGGATCACTGTTCTACACTGTACTCAATCTGCCCTTGGATGTGATGCACACTTTCGGACACTAGATAGCACTGTTGGCAGCTTGTCTGCCCAAACTTCCCACTGTTCCTGCTTGGTGCCCATCTGAGATACTGACTGTTTACTATTGAGACATGATGGAAAACTGTATGAGAAAGGTTTGGCATAGCACATGGGATGTAGATAGTGGCCACATACAAAGAAAAAGCGGAAGAGGGTCCATTTAGAGACACGAGATGAGGCATGAAAGGTTGTTATTGAGCTGAAAGGGAGTGGAGGGGTTCCAGCATAGGAGGATAGAGCCTTGTGCATGCTTCTCCCTGTCTGTGTTATCTAAATCCATTTAGATAGTCCTTAGACTCATCTGTACTGTACTTGCAGTCTGATTTATATATGCTGCAAACCCACCTATAACCCCATTTATCTGTACTGCAACCTTACCCCCTACTACATTTATGCATACAGCCGTCTGACCCACATCCCCACATTCTTGTCCATTTCACAGCTCAGTTGATCTATACCACACCACCCATTCATAACTACTGCAACTTGCACAGCCTGATTTATCCTTAATGACCTTATCCACAGCATGTTTTTGCCTGAATTGTAGAGCATTGGCTGCATTATAGATGTATCACTGTGCAGGTACCCCAGTTACTTCAGGGGGGTAAAGGACATTGTATATGGACTCTGAAGCCTTCTTCTTGCATCTATCTAGCTTGATGTAGCTTACCCTTGAAATATCAATATTTAATATATGAGTATCTGTAATCAAACAATTACACACCTGGATGTTACAGGTGGGCTGTATTAGACTTAAGAAAAAAGTGAACTCGGATTAGTAGATACGTGGCTAATTTTGCAGTCAGTAGGTGGTCTGGTGAAACTAGAGGTCATGGAGGACAGCACAGTAGCCCTGATCAATATGGCACCTTGGTCCAATTCAATCTACACAATACCATGACTTCTGGGGCTTGACTTATTTTGTGCCTTACATTTTTACTTAAGTGCAATTTATTTTATTTTTGTCTAAACAGAGGGAACATGTCACACATCCCATGTTAGGCTTAATATTGTGGGTTAAAGTAGGCTAAAATGTCCCCCAATTCATACTGTGCTAATGCTGCCTGATTATACATTAATTTAGTTTTGCTAAATCCTGCAAATCCTAACTGTGTTCGTTATCTCCTGCCCATGTACTGTATGAGTAGGTAATAAGGATAGAGCAGTGCTAGAAGGAAATATTATTGGGAATAACAATTCCCAGTAGTCCCAAAAGTCTTCTAGAAGTACAGATAAAGTGAATAAGACCATGTGAAGAAAGGGGGAAGGTTTGACTTGGGTTCTAGAGGACCTTGACTGTCCCTTCAAGGAACCTCCGAAAAACGACATGGCACGACAGCATTGGGATCTCTTATTTTCAAGTTAAACGTAATATGCCCAATGCCCAGGGATGTAGCAAGGGGGGGGGGGGCACTTGGCCCGGGTGCAGCAGGTCAGGGAGACCTGAGAACAGTTAGGGGTGCCTTTTTGAATATTTGCCCTGGGTGCCAGAAAGCCCAGCTACTCTTCTGCCAATGCCACCTAAACCTAGTTTGATTGTTTCACATGACTTTAGTTAAGAGGTCTCCTTTGCCCATCTGTTTTTCATCTGGCACTGTCATGGCCCCACAACCATTTTGGTCAGTTAAAACCAATTAATACCATGCTGCCAGGACCACTGCTTTCCTAAATCCAGATGTGCTCTAGTTGTTGTTCCTCAACAGCAGTAACTCTAGTACAGTACATAGTTCCTCAACAAAAATAACTCTAGTACATAGTTCCTCAACAACAGTAACTGTAGTACCTAGTTCCTCAACAGTAACTCTAGTATGTAGTTCCTCAACAGTAACTCTAGTACATAGTTCCTCAACAACAGTAACTCTAGTATGTAGTTCCTCAACAGTAACTCTAGTACATAGTTCCTCAACAACAGTAACTCTAGTACGTAATTCCTCAACAGTAACTCTAGTACATAGTTCCTCAACAACAGTAACCCTAGTACATAGTCCCTCAACAGTAACTCTAGTACATAGTTCCTCGAGAGTAACTCTAGTACATAGTTCCTTAACAGTAACTCTAGTACATAGTTCCTCAACAGTAACTCTAGTACGTAGTTCCTCAACAACAGTAACTCTAGTACATAGTTTCTCAACAACAGTAACTCTAGTACATAGTTTCTCAACAACAGTAACTCTAGTATGGAATTTCTCAACAGTTACAGGTACATAGTTCCTCAACAGTAACTCTAGTACATAGTTCCTCAACAGTAACTCTAGTACATAGTTCCTCGAGAGTAACTCTTGTACATAGTTCCTTAACAGTAACTCTAGTACATAGTTCCTCAACAGTAACTCTAGTACATAGTTCCTCAACAGTAACTCTAGTACGTAGTTCCTCAACAACAGTAACTTTAGTACATAGTTTCTCAACAACAGTAACTCTAGTACATAGTTCCTCAACAGTAACTCTAGTACATAGTTCCTCAACAACAGTAACTCTAGTACATAGTTCCTCAACAACAGTAACTCTAGTACATAGTTCCTCAACAACAGTTACTCTAGTACATAGTTTCTTAACAACACTAACTCTAGTACATAGTTCAAATCTTAAAAAATAGTGTCATTCAAGAAGGCCTTTTAAGCATTCACCTAATGTTCAATGTGTTTAAAATGAAAGGGTGGCAGACAGTGAGGATATCCTTGGTTTGGCCATACTACATGCATATTTATGCAGAATTACTGTTTCTCCTCTACCTAGAGCTGTGCTCACAAGCTAATAACAGAGTTAGGAATACTAAGAAATAAAGTATCTATAGAGCCACCAGCCTCATGCTCCATTGCTGTTAAGAGATAAGTTGATCCATCCTAATATGAAGCATTATTTGAAATAGGAATGGAACTTCAACTAGATATTTATTTATCTTTCCGGTAGGAATATGACTGTTTAATGTGACAAAGTTTACCAGGGGGTGTCTATGAACGTCTATGAACGTTCAGGTCAGGTTCAGTTTAATTAAGCCAACTGGGCCTTCTGTTTTATTTTCTTTAAGACATTTCGCTAATCATCCGACTTCTCAATTTACTCTTTTTTATTTTATTTTTTGAAAGATGTTTCGCTAGGGATCCGACTGGCTTTCCCAAAGCAAAGTCCAGTTGCCTGTATTCCTACAGATTTACCAGAGGGTGTTCATGTATCAGGGCATAATATTGTGGTGCCACGTTAAAAGCCAATGCCTGTAGACCAAGATGGTGGCCTATAAGTGGAAAGCCAATAATTAAGGACCAAGTTGGTGTTATATGAGTGGACCCTTATCTATACTAGTTTGAGCCGCCATCTATGTACATAGCCTACATTCCAGATGCATGTATGTATATCTGCTGCGCTTTGCACATCTCATGGGTTGGTTCAATGGAAATCCATGTAAGATAATGATTTGCACTATGTGTATTGTTATAATGACCCTTAAGGCGAGGCACACCGGCAGTGCTTTGAGCCTTTCTATTAGAGTAACAGGTTGTTGTTGAGGTTCTGTTCAGTTTCTGTGCATTATTCCTTAAATGATATATTCTTATTCATGCTCTCCATCAGTGCTTTTGGGTTTGGGGAGTGCATGTGGTGCCTTACTGTTTGTTCATCATTCTTCATGCTGCTGTGTAATATATGGCTGCTAATTGTTTATCATGTATCATGTGTGTTTTTTACCTTTATTAAACATTATAAAAAGGTTGGAGTGAAATCTTTCTAATTCAGTAAAATTGTGGCAAAGTAAATTAAAACCTCACTCTGTGATAGCAGCACTTGTCTGCTGAGTAACGTTTTTTTGAAAGTTTCCCAAAAGCACTCTGTATTGGGCAAAGTGGACATTTAATGACTAGAAAATGCAGACCCCATGCTTCGGCCTTGTGTCAGGAGCTCTTTCTGGCTGTAGATCACCCCATGTTGGAGAGCAGAACCGCATGAATCACAGTTTAGTCTGTCCTGTTCCACAGGGCTGACAACCAGGGGTGGCAAGTGATGATCAGCAAGCCATAGAAAACCTACAGTGCAAGAATGGTCAGCCATTAAGAATGTTTTTGCTGCAAATCCTATAACCAGTTAGTAAAATAAAGTAAGCCTTTTACAGAGGTGGGGTTGACCTATGGGGGGAGAGGTAAAATGTAAATTGTTTAATTGATATGCAAATACCAAGGATCTGCCACACTTAATTGTTAAATAGCGCTGATGGGAGACACTAGCAAATCTGTTGTGTACCATCGAACGTTCAAAATGGGCAACATAGTTTCGAGCATTTTTCAAAAAACGGTGGACCTACAATTTTGTCATGTCATGCTATTTATTTTAAAAAGCCAACTAAAGTTTCACGATTGTGCGTTATAGACCGTGAAAACGCTTAGATATCACTTATTGAAGAGCTTGTAGTGAGGTAAGTACCCTCCAGCATCCAGCAAGACCATGGCCTCAAGTTAGAGCTAATCTTGAATGGCTTGAAGTGCAGTCCAGTCTCCAGGACACAGGCTTCCCAAAGGCTCCCTGACCTTTGCTGCGACCCATTTTGGCAGTAAAAAAATGGGACTCATCTTACCCCTGGTGGTAGGAGACTAAGCAGACGCAGCAGCTGTTAAATGCAGGGGTAGTGGCCACCTGATGTGCTCAGTTGAGTCCAGTTTTTTTTTTATTTGTAACTGCCAAATTAGCCTCGGCACAGGGCAGGGGCCCTTTAACAGGCCTGTGCCTGGGAGACTAGACTTTTTTGTTTTCTTACTCGTGTAGCCAGGCCCATGCCCCTGATGTGTGGATAAGCCATTCTGCCCTTAAGATGCATTGGTTGATTGCCTGTCTATAGTCCAAGTGGAGTGGACAGAAGACTGATGGCACTCCAGGAGCTCACATATACCAGAGATGCTCTAAAAGAAAATTGAACTCAAAGCCAAAACCATTCTTTCCTTTATGCCTTGACGTGTTCTTTGGAGGCTGTCTGCTATAAAAGTTATATAAAATGCTCAAAATCTACTGCTTTTCTAGAGACTTGATAGCTGCATCCAAAGGACAGATGACTGGCAGTAGCCATGATACCTCCCTGGCAAACCTCATTGGTCACAGGTGGCCATGCAGGGGTGGAAACATGAAGCACTAATTTTCTATTTAAACATTTCTATAGGAATGGTGTGTGGAAAGCATTGGCCTCAATTCACCTAACTATGTATTTTGATGTGAACAAAACCAGAGAGTTACCCCCACCCTCCTTTTAGGTCCAGAAAGGCCTAACGTGCCAGTTACCAAACACAGACCCTTAGCATGAGTATTTATTAGGGATGATCTTCATATCAGTACTTTAATACAATGCTGTGGTGAATAGCATCCATAATACAGAGTCTTTATGGCACATGACATTCTTTTCAAGCTTCCTTCTGAGCCCAGACGAAGAAAATTCCACTAACATCATCGACGCCGACTTTCATGGTAGGGGTCATGGAGTAGGTGTGAAATTCCCTGATGATGCATTTAGCAGTGGTTAGTGCCTTCCTCACCATCTCCTCTGTGACTGGCACCACAGTCAGTCGGGCTTCTCCTGCCAAGTAATACGATTCTTCTAAAGCGCCAATCCACAGCAGATGCCCCTGTGGCTTCAGGAGGCTGACAATGTTCTCGAGTGCCTTCTGGAAAGCTTCAAGGTCAGGACTGCAGGCCTCCAGGCAGAAGGAGGACACCAGGCAGTCCACCGACCCTCTACCCAGCTCCTGCCCCAGAGGAAGAGGCTGATGGATGTCTACAGGTATCACTCTTTTGACTCGCTCCCTAAACCGCCTTTCTTTATTTTGCCATGACTCCCTGTGAAAGAAAAAAAGAAGTATTTGATAATTACACACAACTGAATAATAAAAGGAAATGGCGAGCTGCTCTGAGAATTAAATTGGTAGGGTGGGAGGCCCCAAAGTGGGTCCATCCATCAGTCTCATCTAAGTATTAAAGTGGACCAACACCGAGAGGTGATCGGCCCGGAAATCTATAAGATTCCCGGGCCGATCACCTCCCACCCCGCGGGACATCCGAGATCGGGATGTCCCGCGGGGTGAAACCCCCCAAACACCTTACCTGATCTTCGGCGGCGGCCGGCCGCCGCCGCCTCCCTCGCGCCCCTGTAGGCGTGCTCGTGCCCGCGCCGGCCGTCTGCGAATGGCCGGCGGGGGCGCGCGCGCGCCGAAAGTGACGCGCGCGCGCCGAAAGTGACGCGAGGGAGGCGGCGGCGGCGGCAGCCGCTTGGACGTTCCTGATCCCCGCCTGGACGTTGGCGGGGATTGGACCGTCCAGTCACGTGGGAGCGGGGACAGGTAAGATTTTGGGGCTTTCTGGGGGGTTTCACACAGCGGGGCACCCCCGATCGGGGTGCCCCGCCGAAGTGGACCAAAACCCAGGATAGTCAAAATCCTGGGTGTTGGTCCACTTTAAGCACCAAACGTGTAGCTGTGTGGAAAGACAGAGATTTGGTTGCATATATCTGCAGATACATGTTGAAGCCACACCGCCCCCATCAACGCACTCTGTGTTTAGTGTGGTCCCTACTCTATATATATATATATATATATATATATGAGCCCCATAATAGGGACATGTACTGCAGCTAGTAAAATACAGAGCTACTTACCGGAAGCTGCTGACTCCCATTCGGTACACAACTTAGATGAGACTGATGGGTGGGCCCACTTCGGGGCCTCCCACACTACCTATTTAATTCTCAGAGCAGTTTGCCATCTCCTTTCATTTATATATAGCCAGGTGCACGCATGGGGGTTGAGGTCTACCCGACACTAGCAGCCTGTGACCCTTCCCCCATGTAGTGCATCGAAAGGGAGTCGGCAGCTCCCGGTAAGTAGCTCTGTATTTTACTAGCAGCAGTAAATGTCCCTATTATGGGGCTCATATATATAAAGTAGGGACTACACTAAACACAGAGTGCCTTGTCGGGGCGGCGTGGCTTCAACATGTATCTGCAGATATATGCAACCAAATCTCTGTCTTTCCACATAGCTACACATGTTTGGTGCTTAATACTTAGATGAGACTTATGGGTGGGCCCTACCTATTTAATTCTCAGAGCAGCTTACCATTTACTTTTACAACTGAATAATGGTTTAAATGTCCACCCAATACAAAGATTCAGTAGCCACCTTATGGCCATTGCCATGTCTACCTCTTCATTTAGCATCTCTATCAGAAAGGTCCACTGCTCCTACAGGCACCTCTCAGGAAATATAATCCCTTTTGTGCTCCAGCTCTCACCTCGATTAGCATAATCTGTAGGGTACTTGGTGGGAAGGGGGAGATTCTAACTTAAAAGGTTCTGCAAAGGCAAAGTTCTCAGACCCATAGTGACTTACCTACAGTAGTGGACACGTTCCAAACTTTAGGTAGAACTAGGTTAGGTTAGAGCAACCATACTCAACTGGCGGACCGGGGTCCGAATGCGAACCTCAGAGCCAGATTTCCGGACCCCTGTCCTGACAGCCCTGCAATCAGCTGCTTCTGTGGGGCCATGGCTCAGCACTGCTCCCTTTACTTATCAGCCATGTAGTGCTTAGTCTCCCTGCCAGTGTCATGACTCCCTGGCACCTAGCATTGCAATATGAAGTACTGTCTCTTTGCCCCATCCAATCCTTCCCCCCAGCTCATCCCCATCCATCCCTGCCAGGACATTCACCTCTCACTGGATGCCTGTGAATAGATCTTTACAAGAAGTGCTTGAGTACCCCTGGGTTACAGCAATGTTCCTCAACCCTCTCCTCGAGAGCTACCAATAGGCCATGTTTTAAGGGTCTCCAATATGCCAGCTCTATAGCCTTGGCTGAGCACGACATGCAAAACACGACATGTTGGAGGCTCACGAGGAGAGGGTTGGGGAACACTGGGTTAAATAATGGCTGTGTCTTTTAAAGACTCCCCAGAGACAGCTTTTAGTGACCTGACACTGGAGAAGTACTTTATGTTGGCCTCATTGCTGTCCAGCAGTAGCCTCTACCTCAGGGCAGGCTCCAGGTTTATGTGGGCCCTTGGGCGGAATGTCCTTCGTGGTGAAGAGTCGTGTCACATCAGTGAGGGACGTCCCAAATCTGGATGCCCCTAAGGATCATGCTATTTGGACCAAAACTCTTGTTTTGGTCTACTTTGAAGCGCACCAAACTCTCCTGATTTTGGATGCCACTGTGTGTGACCTCCCCTTTGCTAATTACTTTCCTCGAACTGGCGAATGCACTGTGGGATCTCAGATAACGGCCAAACCAGGGGGGTTCTTTCACAAACAGGGGCATCCCAACTTGAGATGCCCCTGTAAAGCAGACCAAAACTCAGGGGTGACATTGCTTGCATAGTGGGTATGCTAGTGATCCTAGGGGGGTTTCACACAGTAGGGTATCACAGATTGGGATGCTCCAGGGATAGGAAATCAGCTGGGGTGGGCAACTTAAAAGCAGAACAAAACCCAGCACTTCCCCTGGATTCTAAATCGAGATGTCCTGTTGTGTGGAACCCCTGCCATTCAAGATGTGGGCACCAGGCCGGTCCTGTCAGTGGACCCCCCCGGAGGGTTGGGGCCTCCGGCAGCTGCCCTGCCTTGCCGGGTGCTGACGCCGGCCCTGCTCTACCTGGCCATAGCTTACAGATGTATGTGGTCTCAGCTGCAACTATTTTCATACTAGAAATGAGAAGACATCTTTGTGTTAGTTCTACAACTGTAATGTTGAGGGTGGATTGGTGCGTAAACATAGAGCCAGAACCTTCAATCCTATTATGCTCTTTTGGTGAAGAGGAATGCCTCTATAATGCATAACATACCCCCTTAGTTTATAAGAGACCCTTCCTCAGCTCAAATTCTGTCAGTCCATAAGATTGCAGGCAAATAAATACCCCTTATTAATAAAAAAAAAAAGATTGCACTCCTTTTCCCAGATAAGTATCCCTCGACCAATATAATGTCCCCCTTAAACCCAATGAGTGCCATGTCTATCCATTAAAAATTGTCCAAAACAGTCTGTGTTTCTTCTTTTTCCTAAAGCCTTTGCACAATATTCATAACAGGAACTGGATGCAGTCGGCCATATTGCTCCCTGGCTGAGCAGCCCCACCCCCAGTGATGATGTGTTCAGTCACAGTACACACAGCTCAGCAATGGGGAGCACTACAGCCTAACTGCCATTAGGGCTTATATATCGCCCCGAAAAAAAATTTTCTCCTGATTTTTGTGAAAAAAAAATATGTATCTTGATCCTTTCCTCTTTTTAGCACGTTTTATACATTTTCACAGCTAAAAAAGATGCTGACTTGCACCGTGGGAAAAAAAATCTAGATTTTTTTGTGAGAATTTATTTTAATGATTTTTTCCTTCTTGCAATTCAACATTATTTGTAGCTGTGCAAATTATCTGAAACATGCGCACAGCTAGAAAAAAATCTTTATAAAAATGTTTTTCATACAGAAAAACGTGAGAAAAATATCACAGTGTCGAATCTAATGTGATAGTTTAGTTGTACCTGAACTAATTGGCATGTGGCAGGTCATTCACCATAATACTACTTCCTGTTAGTCTTTCTATCAATATTGGGCAAAGGCTTTAGGAAAAATGGATGGAAGGTGATAACATAAACTTCCTTTCTGAGTAAAGGCAGAGATGCCAACCCGACTCATTGCTGCAGGATGATTTTTCTCCAGTCCTGTACTTAATCGGACCAACAGCCTGGCACAGTTGAAAAAGAAAGGTAGCGGCCATTTTGGAGCTTCCTCTCCCAACTGACATAACTGACAATGCCCAGTAACAGGAAGCCCAGTAGCACTTCCTGTTTGCAGGTGGCCTGCAAATGCATGAACTGCCATTTTGCTTCTAAAATTTACCACCAAAGGGGTTAGAAAAAGGTAAATGAATGTTTATGTGCAGCAATCTAAATTGCCATTGGGAGGGATGCATATAAGCACCGTTTGTTGTGTTGGTCTGGTTTAAGTCATTTTTGACTGTCGGTCCGCTTTAGTGCTGACCATTTACTGAAACACCTAGACTCAGTCAATTAACTGGGTCAAATGTGTGTAAATGGTCATTGTGAAGTGCAGGACTGTAGAAAAATCACCCTGCAGCAATAGGTCAGGTTCACATCCCTGTATAGGTGTACTTTAGGACAAGTACATACCCCTCCATCTATAATGTAACTCATTACACAAGTACATACCCCTCCATCTATAATGTAACCCATTACACAAGTACATACCCCTCCATCTATAATGTAACTCATTACACAAGTACATACCCCTCCATCTATAATGTAACTCATTACACAAGTACATACCCCTCTATCTATAATGTAACCCATTACACAAGTACATACCCCTCCATCTATAATGTAACTCATTACACAAGTACATACCCCTCCATCTATAATGTAACCTATTATGCAAGTACATACCCTCCATCTATAATGTAACCCACTAGACAAGTACATACCCCTCCATCTATAATGTGACTCATTACACAAGTACATACCCCTCCATCTATAATGTAACCCATTATACAAGTACATACCCCTCCATCTATAATGTAACCCATTATACAAGTACATACCCCTCCATCTATAATGTAACCCATTATACAAGTACATACCCCTCCATCTATAATGTAACTCATTACACAAGTACATACCCCTCCATCTATAATGTGACTCATTACACAAGTACATACCCCTCCATCTATAATGTAACCCATTATACAAGTACATACCCCTCCATCTATAATGTAACCCACTAGAAAAGTACATACCCCTCCATCTATAATGTAACCCATTAGACAAGTACATACCCCTCCATCTATATTGTAACTCATTACACAAGTACATACCCCTCCATCTATAATGTAACTCATTACACAAGTACATACCCCTCCATCTATAATGTAACCCATTACACAAGTACATACCCCTCCATCTATAATGTAACTCATTACACAAGTACATACCCCTCCATCTATAATGTAACTCATTATACAAGTACATACCCCTCCATCTATAATGTAACTCATTACACAAGTACATACCCCTCCATCTATAATGTAACTCATTATACAAGTACATACCCCTCCATCTATAATGTAACTCATTACACAAGTACATACCCCTCCATCTATAATGTAACTCATTATACAAGTACATACCCCTCCATCTATAATGTAACCTATTAAGCAAGTACATACCCCTCCATCTATAATGTAACCTATTATGCAACTGCATACCCCTCCATCTATAATGTAACTCATTACACAAGTACATACCCCTCCATCTATAATGTAACCCATTACACAAGTACATACCCCTCCATCTATAATGTAACTCATTACATAAGTACATACCCCTCCATCTATAATGTAACTCATTACACAAGTACATACCCCTCCATCTATAATGTAACCCACTAGACAAGTACATACCCCTCCATCTATAATGTAACTCATTACACAAGTACATACCCCTCCATCTATAATGTAACTCATTACACAAGTACATACCCCTCCATCTATAATGTAACCTATTAGACAAGTACATACCCCTCCATCTATAATGTAACCCACTAGACAAGTACATACCCCTCCATCTATAATGTAACCCACTAGACAAATACATACCCCTCCATCTATAATGTAACCCACTAGACAAGTACATACCCCTCCATCTATAATGTAACCCACTAGACAAGTACATACCCCTCCATCTATAATGTAACCCATTAGACAAGTACATACCCCTCCATCTATATTGTAACCTATTAGACAAGTACATACCCCTCCATCTATAATGTAACTCATTACACAAGTACATACCCCTCCATCTATAATGTAACCCACTAGAAAAGTACATACCCCTCCATCTATAATGTAACCCACTAGACAAGTACATACCCCTCCATCTATAATGTAACCCACTAGACAAGTACATACCCCTCCATCTATAATGTAACCCATTAGACAAGTACATACCCCTCCATCTATAATGTAACCCACTAGACAAGTACATACCCCTCCATCTATAATGTAACTCATTACACAAGTACATACCCCTCCATCTATAATGTAACTCATTACACAAGTACATAACCTTCCATCTATAATGTAACCCATTAGACAAGTACATACCCCTCCATCTATAATGTAACTCATTACACAAGTACATACCCCTCCATCTATAATGTAACTCATTACACAAGTACATACCCCTCCATCTATAATGTAACCCATTAGACAAGTACATACCCCTCCATCTATAATGTAACCCACTAGACAAGTACATACCCCTCCATCTATAATGTAACTCATTATACAAGTACATACCCCTCCATCTATAATGTAACTCATTATACAAGTACATACCCCTCCATCTATAATGTAACTCATTATACAAGTACATACCCCTCCATCTATAATGTAACTCATTAGACAAGTACATACCCCTCCATCTATAATGTAACTCATTACACAAGTACATACCCCTCCATCTATAATGTAACTCATTACACAAGTACATACCCCTCCATCTATAATGTAACCCACTAGACAAGTACATACCCCTCCATCTATAATGTAACTCATTATACAAGTACATACCCCTCCATCTATAATGTAACTCATTATACAAGTACATACCCCTCCATCTATAATGTAACTCATTACACAAGTACATACCCCTCCATCTATAATGTAACTCATTACACAAGTACATACCCCTCCATCTATAATGTAACCCACTAGAAAAGTACATACCCCTCCATCTATAATGTAACCCACTAGACAAGTACATACCCCTCCATCTATAATATAACCCACTAGACAAGTACATACCCCTCCATCTATAATTTAACTCATTACACAAGTACATACCCCTCCATCCATAATTTAACCTATTACACAAGTACATACCCCTCCATCTATAATGTAACCCACTAGACAAGTACATACCCCTCCATCTATAATGTAACCCACTAGACAAGTACATACCCCTCCATCTATAATGTAACCTATTACACAAGTACATACCCCTCCATCTATAATGTAACCCACTAGACAAGTACATACCCCTCCATCTATAATTTAACTCATTACACAAGTACATACCCCTCCATCTATAATGTAACTCATTACACAAGTACATACCCCTCCATCTATAATGTAACTCATTACACAAGTACATACCCCTCCATCTATAATGTAACTCATTACACAAATACATACCACTCCATCTATAATGTAACCCACTAGAAAAGTACATACCCCTCCATCTACATTGTAACCCACTAGACAAGTACATACCCCTCCATCTAAAATGTAACTCATTACACAAGTACATACCCCTCCATCTATAATGTAACTCATTACACAAGTACATACCCCTCCATCTATAATGTAACTCATTACACAAGTACATACCCCTCCATCTATAATGTAACCCACTAGACAAGTACATACCCCTCCATCTATAATGTAACTCATTACACAAGTACATGCCCCTCCATCTATAATGTAACCCATTAGACAAGTACATACCCCTCCATCTATAATGTAACCCACTAGACAAGTACATACCCCTCCATCTATAATTTAACTCATTACACAAGTACATACCCCTCCATCTATAATGTAACTCATTACACAAGTACATACCCCTCCATCTATAATGTAACTCATTACACAAGTACATACCCCTCCATCTATAATGTAACTCATTACACAAGTACATAACCTTCCATCTATAATGTAACCCATTAGACAAGTACATACCCCTCCATCTATAATGTAACCCACTAGACAAGTACATACCCCTCCATCTATAATGTAACTCATTACACAAGTACATACCCCTCCATCTATAATTTAACTCATTACACAAGTACATACCCCTCCATCTATAATGTAACCTATTACACAAGTACATACCCCTCCATCTATAATGTAACCCACTAGACAAGTACATACCCCTCCATCTACATTGTAACCCACTAGACAAGTACATACCCCTCCATCTATAATTTAACTCATTACACAAGTACATACCCCTCCATCTATAATGTAACCTATTACACAAGTACATACCCCTCCATCTATAATGTAACCCATTACACAAATACATACCCCTCCATCTATAATGTAACCCACTAGACAAGTACATACCCCTCCATCTAAAATGTAACTCATTACACAAGTACATACCCCTCCATCTATAATGTAACCCACTAGACAAGTACATACCCCTCCATCTATAATTTAACTCATTACACAAGTACATACCCCTCCATCTATAATGTAACTCATTACACAAGTACATACCCCTCCATCTATAATGTAACTCATTACACAAGTACATACCCCTCCATCTATAATGTAACCCATTAGACAAGTACATACCCCTCCATCTATAATGTAACCCATTAGACAAGTACATACCCCTCCATCTATAATTTAACTCATTACACAAGTACATACCCCTCCATCTATAATGTAACTCATTACACAATTACATACCCCTCCATCTATAATGTAACTCATTACACAAGTACATACCCCTCCATCTATAATGTTACTCATTACACAAGTACATACCCCTCCATCTATAATGTAACCCATTATGCAAGTACATACCCCTCCATCTATAATGTAACTCATTATACAAGTACATACCCCTCCATCTATAATGTAACTCATTACACAAGTACATACCCCTCCATCTATAATGTAACTCATTACACAAGTACATACCCCTCCATCTATAATGTAACTCATTATACAAGTACATACCCCTCCATCTATAATGTAACTCATTACACAAGTACATACCCCTCCATCTATAATGTAACTCATTACACAAGTACATACCCCTCCATCTATAATGTAACCCACTAGACAAGTACATACCCCTCCATCTATAATTTAACTCATTACACAAGTACATGCCCCTCCATCTATAATGTAACTCATTACACAAGTACATACCCCTCCATCTATAATGTAACCCACTAGACAAGTACATACCCCTCCATCTATAATGTAACTCATTACACAAGTACATACCCCTCCATCTATAATGTAACCCACTAGACAAGTACATACCCCTCCATCTATAATTTAACTCATTACACAAGTACATACCCCTCCATCTATAATGTAACTCATTACACAAGTACATACCCCTCCATCTATAATGTAACTCATTACACAAGTACATACCCCTCCATCTATAATGTAACTCATTACACAAATACATACCCCTCCATCTATAATGTAACCCACTAGAAAAGTACATACCCCTCCATCTACATTGTAACCCACTAGACAAGTACATACCCCTCCATCTAAAATGTAACTCATTACACAAGTACATACCCCTCCATCTATAATGTAACTCATTACACAAGTACATACCCCTCCATCTATAATGTAACTCATTACACAAGTACATACCCCTCCATCTATAATGTAACCCACTAGACAAGTACATACCCCTCCATCTATAATGTAACTCATTACACAAGTACATGCCCCTCCATCTATAATGTAACCCATTAGACAAGTACATACCCCTCCATCTATAATGTAACCCACTAGACAAGTACATACCCCTCCATCTATAATTTAACTCATTACACAAGTACATACCCCTCCATCTATAATGTAACTCATTACACAAGTACATACCCCTCCATCTATAATGTAACCCATTACACAAGTACATACCCCTCCATCTATAATGTAACTCATTACACAAGTACATACCCCTCCATCTATAATGTAACCCATTACACAAGTACATACCCCTCCATCTATAATGTAACTCATTACACAAGTACATACCCCTCCATCTATAATGTAACCCATTAGACAAGTACATACCCCTCCATCTATAATGTAACCCACTAGACAAGTACATACCCCTCCATCTATAATGTAACTCATTACACAAGTACATACCCCTCCATCTATAATTTAACTCATTACACAAGTACATACCCCTCCATCTATAATGTAACCTATTACACAAGTACATACCCCTCCATCTATAATGTAACCCATTACACAAATACATACCCCTCCATCTATAATGTAACCCACTAGACAAGTACATACCCCTCCATCTACATTGTAACCCACTAGACAAGTACATACCCCTCCATCTAAAATGTAACTCATTACACAAGTACATACCCCTCCATCTATAATGTAACCCACTAGACAAGTACATACCCCTCCATCTATAATGTAACTCATTACACAAGTACATACCCCTCCATCTATAATGTAACCCATTACACAAGTACATACCCCTCCATCTATAATGTAACCCATTAGACAAGTACATACCCCTCCATCTATAATGTAACCCATTAGACAAGTACATACCCCTCCATCTATAATTTAACTCATTACACAAGTACATACCCCTCCATCTATAATGTAACTCATTACACAATTACATACCCCTCCATCTATAATGTAACTCATTACACAAGTACATACCCCTCCATCTATAATGTTACTCATTACACAAGTACATACCCCTCCATCTATAATGTAACCCATTATGCAAGTACATACCCCTCCATCTATAATGTAACTCATTATACAAGTACATACCCCTCCATCTATAATGTAACTCATTACACAAGTACATACCCCTCCATCTATAATGTAACCCATTAGACAAGTACATACCCCTCCATCTATAATGTAACCCATTACACAACTACATTCCCCTCCATCTATAATGTAACCCACTAGACAAGTACATACCCCTCCATCTATAATGTAACTCATTACACAAGTACATAACCTTCCATCTATAATGTAACTCATTACACAAGTACATACCCCATTAATCTATAATGTAACTCATTACACAAGTACATACCCCATTAATCTATAAGAGAACTCTTTAGACACATGCATACCAACATAGAAACATACAGGCAGCAATGTCACCCTGACCCATTCCTGAGGGGTGATTTTTCTCCAGTCCTGCATTTCACAATGACCACTTACCTCAACACAGCTGGACTTAGATAATTAGAACTCCTATTCAGCCCAGTTAAGTGGCTGAGCTCAGGTGTGTTGAAGTAAATGGTTATGGTGAAGTGCAGGACTGAAGGAACATCACCCTGCAGGGATGGGTCAGGTTGACATCTATGTACAGTATTGGCTTAGCAATTACTCACCCTTTCCCCTCCAGTTTACAGACATGTTGAAAGTATGGGCTCCAGTCAAACACTCCAGATTTATTCTTCAGCCAGTTGTTTAGTTCTTCTCTATTCACCGCTAAATAGTCGGTCATGATCACCTCATTAAAGTGCTCGAAAGAGCTCAGCAACTGGTAAATGGTGGGGCCCGAGCCAATGTCTACCAGGGTGTGCCCCTTGACTTCACCTGCATAAAAGAGAAAGAGTTCCTGATCAGGTAACCATAATGATACGCTACATACATGTATTTTTACATGTATACGCTACATGCTATCTGCCCTAACTCAAACCTTTATTTAAATACTTCCCTACCTTCCACAACACATCCAATGTCTACATGTGTCTGGTCTTCTCTCGGATACTCTCTCGCAGTCCAGATCCCCTGCACAATGCCAGAAAAGGAGTCCCGTGCCCAATAATATCAGTTATATATTATTGACATGGTAAATATATGGCAGTAGCCATACTTTATCTGGGTTTCATTCATGGAAGAGAATTGACTGGGCTCCACATTGGAGTAGTGTCTGTACTGTGCTCATGGCACCTTATGTTACAAAACTGGGCAACTATCATGCTATATTAATTATGCATATTAAGGTCAATTCATGGCTGGTGCGCCAGTGAGTTTATGCACACTATTTGGTGCACCAAATCATACTAAGGCTTCCACGTGATTCATGGTCATCAAAATGGGATGTGCTTTCATTTTGCCGTCTATTTGCACACTAGCGTTCGCCTTTGCGCATGAAATTTTCTGCTAGCGTCCTTTTTGCAGCCCAAACTGTCCCCAGTGCCTGATCTATGGTATGTTTAGAGGGCAGCAAAAGCATGTACAAATGTGGCACTTTGAAGAGGGAATTTTTGGATTCGACTGAGTAACAGGCTTATTTAATTCCAAAAACACATGCCGGCAGTGTCCAGCATGTTTTTGAACAAAGAAAGTGTCCACCGCAAGTTCTTTTTAGGGACTGAACCATTTTTATTTTGTATTTGTTGGCTAAAGAGTGGGAGGTGCCTCACTAGAAATCCCCCCAAAGGGTACTCAACAGAGTCTTATAACTGCACAACACCAAGTATACAGTAAATGAGTAATTTTATTGATTTCTATAAATTCTATAATCTGCCAGGAGGGGGCGCTGCTGGACCTTACTGCCATAAACATCATTAATAATATATAGTGCAGTATATCAAAACCTATTAACAATAATACCTCATCTACCTAATAAAGTGCTGCCTTGAGAAAGAGACACACGTCTCGGAACGCGTGGGCTCGTGAAAGGAGGGGGGGGCGCTCTCTGCCGATGTCCACATTTTTGACTGATAAGTAATTGCTTCTTTGCACTGTTTTTCCTGTTGATTTGTGTGTTGTTCTTTCTTGATGATAGAACTGTTATTCTTATTGCACCCATTTTTTACTATTAATTGATGTACTATTGGGATAAGCACTTAGCACTTTATTAGATAGATGAGGTATTATTGTTAATAGGTTTTGATATACTGCACTATATATTATTAATGATGTTTATGGCAGTAAGGTCCAGCAGCGCCCCCTCCTGGCAGATTAGGTTTTAGCATGTCTTCTATGTTTTTTAATGATGTGCCCTTTATGTAAAACAGCCATTTTTTAGAATTTATAGAAATCAATAAAATTACTCATTTACTGTATACTTGGTGTTGTGCAGTTATAAGACTCTGTTGAGTACCCTTTGGGGGGATTTCTAGTGAGACACCTCCCACTCTTTAGCCATTGATTGTATGTAGTCATGAACAGAGCATTGCACCACGACTACCAATAACTACATTCTACTGGTGCCAGCCCCACTCTTCCTTTTTGTAGTATTTTGTATTTGTTGGTAAAACAAATGTTAAAAATTGTTATAAAAAATTAAGGTCAAAACAACAAAAATGTGAAAAATATAGTTAAATCATTAAGCATTAATTTGCAAAACAAACAAGGGAGGGAGGGTTAAAGAGAACATCTGGGACAAAACATTGGGCAAATGTTAAGGATTAACTGGAATCAGAATATCCCCCCAAAAAGGAGAACAGAGCTTCTCCAGAGTATACACTCCAAAACGACGAATAGATCTTCGCAGAAAACACAGAAGCTGGAGAGATCAAATCGCAAAGGAGAAACAGTAAGGGAAAGGGGAGTGACATGGGGGACCATCAGGAGCAGTTAAAGTGGACCAACACCCAGGGGGGATCGTCTATAAGATTTCCGGGCCGATCAGATCCCTCCCCGCGGGGCATCCGAAATCGGGATGTCCTGCGGGGTGAAACCCCCCAGGACGCCCACAAACATTACCTTAACCCCGTTCCAATGGCGCATGCGCAGGCCATGGGCGCGTCTTGCGCTTCCCTCTAGCAGGGCGTGCACGCGCGCCAGCCATTTGTGAATGGGGCGTGCTCCCTGTTAGAAGGAAGCGCGAGACGCGACCTCCAGCGCTCAGAGCCGCTGTGGTTGGACGCCGCTTGTACGTGCATACCACAGCGGCTCTGAGCTCTCTGATTGGATGAGCGCCCGCGTAGGAGCGTGGGGAGGTGAGTGTTTACGGGCGTTCTGGGGGGTTTCACACAGCGGGGCACCCCCGATCGGGGTGCCCCACCGAAGTGGACCAAAACCCAGGATAGTCAAAATCCTGGGTGTTGGTCCACTTTAAGTGCTTAGCCGGCCAAATGGGCATGGTACGGGGCCATTTGCACTTCAAAACAGCAATTTTCCTTGCGGAAGGTGCAAATTAGCGCAAGATGATATTTGTGCTTCTCCGGGCTTTAGCATTAACACACACACATCCTACTTTTTCATCAAATCACCTGTAACTGCGATGGTGCATTTTTACAGGTGAGGTATATCATAATCCCAATAAGTTAAGGGTATTTTTTTTTTAATTTGGAAATAACAGAACCCTATGTGCTATGCTAAAGAAAAAGGGTGCTGTTGTTTCCGGTCATAAGAAAAAATCATCCTCATAGGAAAAATGATGGACCTCCCCTGAAAAAATGTCCCATTACATGTACAGTATAGGTCATTTTTGGGCAAAAATGGAAGAAAAAAAGTCTAAGCGCTAAAACAGGTTGCAATGCACACTACAAGTCACACTGCAAGTCACACTGGCTTCACCAAATAATTAGCATGACCCCCGATGTTTTGTCCCAGATGTTCTCTATACCCCTACCTCCCTCCATTGTTTGTTTAGTGTATTAGTTCTTAATAATTGAGCTAAAAATGTCCACCTTTTTTGTGTTTGTAGCATAAAACAATATTAACTTAGTAAACTTTAAAAATGTTTTATTTCCCACATTTTTATATAAAATAGTAAAAAATTTCCGAAAATTAAAACTTGCGGCTGACACATTCATAAAATAGATTGCTGGCATGTGCGTAATGAATCAAATAACCATGTGACTTATAAGGGCCTTATTCATGAAGGGATAGCGTCAGGTAGTGGCTGGTTAATGTGAGGTAGCGACTGGTGAACGCCGGACACGGCACGCAATAACACATTTATCAAGCAAAATCTGTTTAGCGACTGGGATAGCGCCATGTAGCGTCTGATTCATCATTTTCACAACCTCAGTGAACAGCGCTTGCACAGCGCCAGGTATGACCTCTCGCTACCTGACGCTCTGCCATACATTTCAATGGACGAACCTTTCCTTCTCTTTAAACTGTGTTTTTGTTTTTTTTTTTTTTTTTTTTTTTGTAATCTCAAATAATTCTGTGACCTCTCCTGGCATTGAATAAGCTGTTTTTTCACATTTTTTTTTTTTTTTTTATATATTTCTTCAGAAATGACATTACAGGTCTGCCATTAAAGTGTTTATGTTACAATGTTGCTACAATGTAATTCCATATGTTTTCGCTTTGTTACTAGTTGATAGATGCTTGAAAACAGACTTTAAACACACCGCCTCCTGCGCTCTGGGCTTCAAACAACTATTTTTCAGCGCCAGAGATTTGTGAGGCTGTTTTTTTGCTGAATATGGTGTGAGTCGGTCGCTATGAACAGTCGCTAACATGCGCTCCCATACAGCGCTGTACTGGTCAAATAGCGATTCCTCACAATGTATTCAACATTACTGAACAGCGACTGAGTCGCTATGAATTAGCGACCCACGGCTGAGCACAGTGACTACTAGCGGGCACTCTGAAAATGCCTGCTACAGACGCTCATCTGTCGCTACCTGGCGTTAGTGATGAATCAGCCTGCCCGTGAAGTCAGCATTTTCCTCCTGCTTTTTGCTGGAGGAAAATGGCGCATGAAAAAAAACACACATCTCACCCCACAAATCAATCCCTAAATCTTACTCCAAGTGCAAATATACACACAAATATATGGGCATAAAAAAGTGCTGAATCGGGAATAAGGAGAAACACGTGAGGAAAGAATATTTACCCCTGAAGAGTGTGCGCAAATGACTTAACTCACGGTCATAAATTGACCCATATGGTATAGTGGTGTGATGTCACAAAACTGTGATCCATATGTGCATAATGATAACATAAATGCAGGTCACATTATTTAGGACACTCAGTTGTGATACAAAGATACAAATGTGGGGTGCCACAGTATAATTATGTACAGTAATGCTGCTGAAATATAATTCAACAATGAGACGTGACATCATGATACAGCAATAGGATTCTAAGGCACACTTGTATGATAGTGAGAAACTATTATGAAATAATATGTTGCGATTACACAATTGATCACGAGACAATTAATTGCAGCATGCAAATACATATGTGAAATCATAACCCCAAAATAACAAATGCAATATTGTGATGTGATATTGTGGCACTATGATGCAATGTTATCTTGTGCCACAATTATATTTTGCTGTGTAATATCATATACATATTTAATATGGCAGTGATATTGTAATCCAGGTATATAACGGAGTATGATATAATACTATAATACCATAACACAACTGTGTGATATAACACTGCAGCACTGCAATACACTTGTATAATATTGTGTCTTTCTGATACTATGATTTAACACTATACCCTTATGATACAATTGTACTGTATTGTGTTGTTATGAAATAATACTGTGGCACTACACTGCAATATGTATGGACCTGTGTATTTCTAAAATAACATAGTGGCATTATAATGCAATTGTATGTTATTGCGTCTCTCTACATGATATAACATTGTGACACAACAACACAATTTTATTATATTGTATCTTTCTGATGCCTATGATATAACACTGTGACACTACAATACACCTGTATGTTATTGTCTCGCTCAACATAATATAACATTGTGGTACTTTTTATGTATCTACTATGATATAACACTGTATCCCTACTATACAATTGTATGTCATTGTGTCTTTCTACATGACACGACATTGAGGCACTACAACAGTACTTTAATACAGTTGTAAGATATTTTATGTATCTACTATAACACTGTATCCCTACTATACAATTGTATGACATTGCTTCTTTCAATATCACATACTCTACAATGGCATATTGTCAAAATGTGTGCGAGTCC
The DNA here is from genome assembly GCA_027917425.1 of Gastrophryne carolinensis. Classification (NCBI taxonomy): domain Eukaryota; kingdom Metazoa; phylum Chordata; class Amphibia; order Anura; family Microhylidae; genus Gastrophryne; species Gastrophryne carolinensis. The sequence goes on from CM051243.1 coordinate 172,940,059, forward strand.
TCAAGACTTTTTTTTCTCAGTAGTGAGAGATCATTGTCGTCCTTGGCTGTGAAGTAAATGAAGGAAGTCAAGAAGCTCTCCACACTAAGCATACACTGTAATATTGTGTCTTTCTGATACTATGATTTAACACTATACACTTATGATACAGTTGTACTATATTGTGTTGTTATGAAAAAACACTGTGACACTACACTGCAATATGTATGGACCTGTGTATTTCTAAAATAACATAGTGGCATTATAATACAATTGTATGGTATTATATCTTTCTGACACTACTGCACTGTGGCACTATAATACAACTGTATGTTATTGTGTCTCTCTACATGAAATAACATTTTGACACAACAACATGATTGTATTATATTGTATCTTTCTGATGCTATGATATAACACTGTGACACTACAATACACCTGTATGTTATTGTATCGCTCAACATAATATAACATTGTGGTACTTTAATACAGTTGTAAAATATTTTATGTATCTACTATGATATAACACTGTATCCCCACTATAAAATTGTATGGCATTGTGTCTTTCTACCTGACACAACATTGAGGCACTACGACAGTACTTTAATACAGTTGTAAGATATTTTATGTATCTACTATAACACTGTATCCCTACTATACAAGTGTATGGACGCTACATGGCGTTATCCCAGTCGCTCAACAGATTCTGCTTGATAAATGTGTAATTGCGTGCCGTGTCCAGCGTTCACCTGTCGCTACCTGACGCAACCTCTCATTTACAAGGCACTACCTGACGCTATCCCTTCATGAATAAGAGCCTAAGTCGTAAAATTGTATACTGCGAGATAAGAATCAGGGGGATTATAACAATTAATAGTGGGCTGATAAGAATGAAGGGGGAGAGAAAGTGTGTGGAATTTTTATTGCTCTCAATTACACACATTTTCTCTCCCCCTTCATTCTTATCAGCTTACCATTAATTGTTATAATCCCCCTGATTCTTATCTCGCAGTATACTATTTTACGACTTAGCTATTTTTCATGTGTGTCAGTGTAAAAACAATTGTCACTCCTTTGTAGTTTTCTGTATAAATGTGTGTCGGGGAGGCCGATTCATTAACAGCGGCAGGTAGCGACAGTTGAGCGACTGTAGCGGCATTTTCAGAGCGCCCGCTAGTAGTCGCTGTGCTTGGCAGTTGTTCGGTTGTTGATAGCGACTGAGTCGGTGTGCAATAATGCTGAATACGGGGTGACGAGTCACTATTTGACAGGTTCCGCGATGTATGGGTGCGCATGATAGCGACTGGTCAGAGTGACCGGCTCCCACCATATTCATCAAAAAATCACGCTCAAAAAATTCTCGCGCTGTGAAATGCATGTTTAAACCCCAGAGCGCTGGAGGCGATGTGTTAAAAGTAGTTTTTTAACCCCCAAACAACCATATTTTTGGAAACCAAAAAAAAAAAAATTTTTTTAAGAATTTAGTAATTTGAATACAATAATATCAGACCTGTAATATCAATTCTGCACAAATTGTTTTTTTTTTTTTTATCTTAAAAAAATTATCTAACATGGCAGAAGTGGTCACAGAATTTTTCACATTTAAAAAAAAAAAAAAAAAAAAACAACATTAATAACAATTAATTATTAATATTTAAAGATTGTTCCATTGAAATGCATTGGAGAGCGCCAGGTAGCGAGAGGTCATACCTGTCGCTGTTCAAGGTCGGACGCTGGCGCTGTGGGCTGAGGCTGAAATAATGATGAATGATTCGCTATCTGGCGCTCTGTCAGTCGCTAAGCAGGATCGGCTTGATAAATGTGTGATTGCGGAGGGGAGCCGGCGTTCTCGTGGCGGTGACCGTCATTACCGTTCGCTCACCATTCGCTACCTGGCGCTATCCCTTGTTAAATAAGGGGCTTAGCTATTTTTCACGTGTGTCAGTGTAAAAACAATTGTCACTCCTTTGTAGTTTTCTGTATAAATGTGTCCAAGGTTAAGGTAATACCATTTATTGGCTAACTCAATAAGATTGAAAATGCAAGCTTTCGAAGCTGTTTAAGCTTCATCTTCAGGCATAATACAGGTGTAATACCATTTATTGGCTAACTCAATAAGATTGAAAATGCAAGCTTTCGAAGCTGTTTAAGATTCATCTTCAGGCATAATACAGGTCTGTAACTTAGACCTGTATTATGGCTGAAGAAGAAGCTTGAACAGCTTCGAAAGCTTGCATTTTCAATCTTATTGAGTTAGCCAATAAATGGTATTACACCTGTATTATGCCTGAAGATGAAGCTTAAACAGCTTCGAAAGCTTGCATTTTCAATCTTATTGAGTTAGCCAATAAATGGTATTACCTTAACCTTGGATTTCCTTCTTACATCGATGGCTAACATGATACAACAACTTACTCATATTCCCTGGTGAATCATTATGGTTCTACTAAGAACTGCTATTGCCCAACAGCAACCAAGCATGGGGGGTCCCTTTAAAAATTCAATAGAAAGAACCTAAAGAAATCAGTGATCTTACCCTTGGCACAAGCCTCATGCAGGCACCGTAGTTTCCAGCACATGACACTGTCTTCAGATGAGAAGTCCGCACGGGGTGGCACATAGTTATTCTGTAGATACGCTCTGGGGTTGAAAAGCTGGTAGGACTTAGCGACAGCCTGGATGCTGTTCATCTTGCCAGAGAGGATGCAAACCATGCTTCTTTGCCCCTCACCTATATAAGCTGGAGGTACCACTCCCCACCCATCATCACTCTGCATTACAGGTCCTCTGTCCCATCTGTCTCCATTACAGCTGCCAACACCACCTCCTCCACCCCCCTGGCCACTGTGATAGCATCTCCAGTATTGATCCAGAGTGTTTTGCCCACAGGCTTGCAGAGCAGGATGAGGGTATCTAGAGATGTCATTACTTTATCTGCCGGATGCCAGCCGCCCCCTGAGCTACAATACGGACATTAAAAGCGTGCATCAATGACCGAAAGGGTTGCACTTTATCATGTGTAATTATATGAAGGCATGTGCTGTCTCTGTTTGGGAAGACGAAAAGTTCCTAATGCCTTGATAATTGACACTGGAGTTGATTTATAGTAAACAGAGATGCTGTATTTTATATATATATATATATATATATATATATATATATATATATATATATATATATATATCGGTATATGGCAATTTCTAGGCTACAAAGCTCTCTGCAGGAAAGAAAAATATTCTGCCCCTCCTCAGCCCTCCTCTGGTACTGCTGCTATCCAGGGCCGTATTTGGTGTTCATGGTGCCCTAGGCACTTTAAAGTGGACCAACACCCAGGATTTTGACTATCGGGGGTGCCCCACTGTGGGGGCCCGATCGGGGGTGCCCCACTGTGTGAAACCCCCCAGAAAACCCCAAAAACTCACCTGACCCCGCTCCCACGTGACTCGCTCCACCAATCACCGCCGACGGACAAGCGAGGTCCGTCGACGGACAAGGGGAGCGCGCCCGCCGCCGCCTCTCGCGCTTCCCTCTAACAGGGAGCGCGCCCGCGCCGGCCATTCACAAACGGCCAGCGCGGGAGCGCGCCCTGCTAGAGGGTGCGAGAGCGGCGGCGGTGGCTCGTGCATGCGCCACTGGAACGAGGAGCAGGTAGGAATTGCGGACGGCTTGGGGGGTTTCACACAGCGGGGCACCCCCGATCGGGGATGCCCCACAGGCAGCAAGCTGATCGGCCCGGGAATCTTATAGAGCAGCATAGGGTGTTGGTCTACTTTAAATGTTTGAGCCCCCTTTTTTAAGTTAGGTCACTGTCCATAGAAAAAAAAAAGTGTGTAGGGGGAAAGAGTGCAATGGCATACCTCCCAAGTGTCCCTGATATGGAGGGACTGTCCCTCTTTTGAGTCTGTTCCTTGTTGTTCTCATTTGTCCCTCTTTGAGGTGTAACATGCAGATCTGCAGCAATAAATGATTCATTTGCCTATTCAAAGTGTTTCTTGTAACTGTTACAACTTATCTCCTATCCATCGATCAATGAGGAGGCGTGGGCTAATATACAAACTGTCCCTCTTTCCCACCCTGAAAATTTGAGAGGCATGCAATGGGCTAAATGCAGAGTATGTGTAAGGATGAGGGACAGGGCACCAGGGGGAAATGCAGAGAAGCAGGGAAGCATGTTCCATCTTTTACTGCATTCTGACATACAGGAGTCACATGACCGAAGCAGTGGAGGGGAGATGATGTGGCCTGTATTCAACCCATTGCCCCCCCCTTCATACAAATACACTCTGCGTCCTTCTGTGGCTGGGGGGTGCTTGTTAGGAGGCATTAATGTTCTAGATATGAGAGTTGTAATTTCTTTTCTTTACTACAGTAGTAAGGGCAGTGTCCACCCCCCCCTTCCAGGTTGCCACCCTAGGCATGTGCCTAGGGTTGCCTAATGGGGGGCTGCTATCCCATACCTGCTATCCCATAGCTCTGCTCACCCTGCCGGCCCCAGGAAACAATATATATATATATATATATATATATATATATATATATATATAGAGAGAGAGAGAGAGAGAGAGTTTCCTAAAAACCTGCAGTGAGAAATTGCTAACCCACTCCCCCCCACAACCATGATATTGAGGCTATAGGTGCAGAACATGGGCAGGAAATGTCTGGCTGTTTGACTGCAGGGTTCGGGGGGGGGGGAGGGGGCTCTGAAAGAACAGGGCCGTGTCCAGAACGCTGCTCCTCAAAGACATCGGGGTTCAGATGGGGAGTCATTAGCGTACTTCCACAGCGGGCATTCAGGAAGCTCGGGACCTAAATCTTCTGAATTGGGTAAGTGTTAAAGCTTCAGACCCAGCTGATCGCCCCCTACCTAAATATAATTCCACCAATTGGAGCTGGACTTGGTGAATGTTCATGAACCAAGTTTTATCTGTTGTGTTGTCTGGTTACAAGCCCCTTAGACCCCATATATATTCCTGTGTGGAACCCTTGTTTTATTATCATTACCCGCACCACAAAATATACTGTATACAAAGAGATCTCACACTGTACAGTGCACAAAGGAACTGTGTCTGTCTGTACCACACACATAGAGGCCACAGAATGTACCACACACACAGAGATCCCATAATACACCACACACAGATCCCATAATACACCACACACAGAGAGGCCACAGAATGTACCACACACACAGAGATCCCATAATACACCACACACACAGAGACCACAGAATGTACCACACACACAGATCCCATAATACACCACACACACAGAGAGGCCACAGAATGTACCACACACAGAGACCCCATAATACACCACGCACAGAGAGACCACAGAATGTACCACACACACAGAGACCCCATAATACACCACACACACAGAGACCACAGAATGTACCACACACAGAGATCCCATAATACACCACACACACAGAGACCACAGAATGTACCACACACAGAGATCCCATAATACACCACGCACAGAGAGACCACAGAATGTACCACACACACAGAGACCCCATAATACACCACACACACAGAGACCCCATAATACACCACACGCAGAGAGCCACAGAATGTACCACCCACACAGAGACCCCATAATACACCACACACAGAGAGACCACAGAATGTACCACACACACAGAGACCCCATAATACACCACACACAGAGAGGCCACAGAATGTACCATACACACAGAGACCCCATAATACACCACACACAGAGACCACAGAATGTACCACACACACAGAGACCCCATAATACACCACACGCAGAGAGACCACAGAATGTACCACACACACAGAGATCCCATAATACACCACACACACACACAGATCCCATAATACACCACACACAGAGAGGCCACAGAATGTACCACACACACAGAGATCCCATAATACACCACACACACAGAGACCACAGAATGTACCACACACACAGATCCCATAATACACCACACACACAGAGAGGCCACAGAATGTACCACACACAGAGACCCCATAATACACCACGCACAGAGAGACCACAGAATGTACCACACACACAGAGACCCCATAATACACCACACACACAGAGACCACAGAATGTACCACACACACAGAGACCCCATAATACACCACACACACACAGACCACAGAATGTACCACACACAGAGATCCCATAATACACCACACACACAGAGACCACAGAATGTACCACACACATAGATCCCATAATACACCACGCACAGAGAGACCACAGAATGTACCACACACACAGAGACCCCATAATACACCACACACACAGAGACCCCATAATACACCACACGCAGAGAGCCACAGAATGTACCACCCACACAGAGACCCCATAATACACCACACACAGAGAGGCCACAGAATGTACCATACACACAGAGACCCCATAATACACCACACACAGAGAGGCCACAGAATGTACCATACACACAGAGACCCCATAATACACCACACACAGAGACCACAGAATGTACCACACACACAGAGACCCCATAATACACCACACGCAGAGAGACCACAGAATGTACCACACACACAGAGACCCCATAATACACCACACACAGAGAGGCCACAGAATGTACCATACACACAGAGACCCCATAATACACCACACACAGAGACCACAGAATGTACCACACACAGAGACCCCATAATACACCACACACAGAGACCACAGAATGTACCACACACACAGAGACCACAAAATGCACCACACACAGAGAGATCACATAATGTATCACACACAGAGACCACAGAATACACCACGAATACACTACACACACAGAGACCACAGAATACACCGCATAGTATACAATACACACAAACAGACCACAGAATGTACCACACACACAGAGATCACAGAATCTACCACACACACAGAGATCACAGAATGTACCACACACACAGAGATCACAGCATGTACAACACACGCGCACAGATCACAGCATGTACCACACACACAGAGATCACAGCATGTACCACAGACATAGAGACCATAGAATGTACCACACACACAGAGATCACAGCATGTACAACACACACACACAGATCACAGCATGTACCACACATGCGCACAGACCCCATAATACACCACACACACAGAGACCACAGAATGTACCACAGACATAGAGACCATAGAATGTACCACACACACAGAGATCACAGAATGTACCACACACACACAGAGATCACAGCATGTACCACAGACATAGAGACCATAGAATGTACCACACACACAGAGATCACAGAATGTACCACACACACACACAGAGATCACAGCGTGTACCACACATGCGCACAGACCCCATAATACACCACACACACAGAGATCACAGAATGTACCACACACACACACATAGATCACATTCTATACATTGTAGTATAATAGGAATTCTACAGGTAATTGGTCACTTTTAGAGTTGTTCTCCAAGATCATCTTCTTCTTTAAAATCGCCCAGTGACATGCCATTTGTTTTTTCTAGTGTAGGGTTTATGGATAGCGTCTGACCAGTGATTATGGATCTGTCTGAAAGAGACAAAGTGCAGGCGGGAGCCTGATGCCTCAGGACAGAACCTTCCTGGAAGGACATGATGTCACTGCAGCTCATTACACAAGAAATATAGCACCATGGAGATCCCCCACCCTTATCCCTTATCTCTCTTCTACCTCATCCTCAACTGCTTCTCATCTATCTCTGGATTTATGCTGGTAACTGCTGTTTATTCCCAGTTACCCCCCTTTGAATTTTAAATTAAAGCAGCTCTCTGGCCATAGACAAAATAAGATACTTACGTTTAGTCCTGGTGTGCTCCTGTTCTGAAGCTCCAGGTACGTGGTCCAGTCGTGTCCCCAGTCATCTTGTGTTAGTCCTTCAACCGGACCTTCACCATGATTTATTGAAAAGCCCAAACCCTTAAAAAACGATTTCCCAGCATCTAAAGTTAATATATTTTAAGTTTTTTGTCACTTACTTATTATTCTTTCCCCCACCGGGCTGCAACTCTGTCCAGGACTCTAGGATACGGGCGCTGCCATCTTGACACGGAAGCATCACACTTACTGAGGAGAGGAGAGCGGGATAAAGTACAGGGGAGTGGGTTATAGTTGTTCTTTGCTCAGACAGAGCAGAGCTGGGGTCAGGAAAAGGTCAGCAATCCCAGAATGCAGAGCAGCGCAGTCAGAAGGCACTTCCTGTTTTCAGGCTGCCTGACGTTCCATGTGCCGCCATCTTGGATGTTTAAAGGCTCATAACATGCAGTAGATGCAGGTAGGATGATTTTTAATGTGAGCAATCTGTATTTAAAACCCTGTTTAAAGAGAAGAAAAGGATCGTCCATTGAAATGATGGGAGAGCGACAGGTAGCGAGAGGTCATACCTGGCGCTGTGCAAGGCTGAACGCCGGCACTGTTCGCTGAGGCTGTGAAAATGATGACGATATGGCGCTAGCCCACTCGCTAAACAGATTCTGCTTGATAAATGTGTAATTGCGTGCCGTGTCCGGTGTTCACCAGTCGCTACCTGTTGCTACCTCTCATTAACCAGCCACTACCTGACGCTATCCCTTCTTAAATAAGGGCCTAAGAGTTGAAAAAAAAAATATGGTAGTAAAAAAATTCAATTCATGAGAAAAGAGCCTGAGAATTTCACTGTTGCTGAATCACCACCTTTTACTACAGGTAAAAAGGGGTAAAAAGTTCAATACTTTTCTCAGGAGTAAAAAAATGCCATTGACTTTCATTGTTTTCCTAGTTGGTGATTCAGTAACAGTGACATTCTCAGGCTTTTTTCTCATGAATTTAATTTTTTACTACCATGATTTTTTTTCTACTCGGGGAGGCTGATTTATTAATAGCGACATGTAGCGACAGTTGAGCGACTGTAGCGGTATTTTCACAGCGCCCGCTAGTAGTTGCTGTGCTTGGCCGTTGTTCGGTTGTTGACAGCGACTCAGTCGGTGTGGCGTAATGTTGAATACAAGGTTACAAGTCGCTATTTGACAGGTTCTGCGATGTATGGCTGCGCATTATAGCGACTGGTCAGAGCGACCGGCTCCCACCATATTCATCAAAAATTCACGCTCCAAAAATTCAAGCGCTGTGAAATGCATGTTTAAACCCCAGAGCGCTGGCGGCGATGTGTTAAAAGTAGTTTCTTAACCCCCAAACCACCATATTTTTGGAAACCAAAAAAAAAAGTTTAAATAATTTAGTAATATGAATACATTAATATCAGACCTGTAATATCAATTCTGCACAAATTTCTTATTTTTTCCCTTAAAAAAATTATCTAACATGGCAGAAGTGGTCACAGAATTTTTCACATTTAAAAAAAAAAAATAAAAAAAAAAATAACAATGATTTATTAATATTTAAAGATTGTTCCATTGAAATGCATTGGAGAGCGCCAGGTAGCGAGAGGTCATACCTGTCGCTGTTCAAGGTCGGAGGCTGGAATAATGATGAATGAGTCGCTATATGGCGCTATCTCAGTCGCTAAGCAGGATTGGCTTGATAAATGTGTGATTGTGGTGGGGAGCCGGCGTTCTCGTGGCGAGGCCCGTCATTACCGGCCGCTCACCAGTCGCTACCTGTCGCTATTCCTTCATAAATAAGGGCCTTAGTGAATCAAGGCCAGTGTGTGTTTGGATGTGTGTGGTGGGAGAGGTCGCAAGAGGTTAAACACTACCTCCAGTCTCCCCTCCACTACTGTGGTCATGATTAGAGTTGAGCGAATTGGTTCATTCAAACCAGAGCTCACTTCGAATTTTAGGGTAAAAAAGTTTTGGCACGAATACAAATTTTCTTTTGATTTGTGCTGACCACATTTTTCCCTGAAATCTTAAAAGCAGACCTTCACCCTGAATAAGAGTCTATTTAATATGTTTCCCTCCTCCCCTACATACAGATTAAAAATCATCCTACCTGCACCTATTGCCGTTTGTTAACCTTTTAACATTCAAGATGGTGGCCCGTGGAGTTTCAGGCAGTGACTAAAAACTTAAAATATATTAATTTTAGATGCTGGTGCTGGGGAACCCAAAATAGTTTTTTAAGGGTTTGGCTTCTCATTAAATTATGCTGAAGGTCTGGTTTAAATAAAAGATGTAAAACTCACTTGCTCTCTCGCTGTCCAGTCCTCGATGTCCTGGGCACCCGCAAGTTCACTCCCTGCCATACGAAGGGCCTTTTATACCGGCAAAGTGAGATGGCTTCAGCTCACTCGCCGTTATAACTAGCAAGATGACAGAACCCTCAAATATTTTTTTTAATATGCGTGGCCCTTCCTAAAAAGTGGGACCCTATATCATTTAAAAAAAATCTTTTTTTATGGACTCCTTGGTATATGTTCCGATACGGTACAGGAGGACGGGAGAGGAACTAATTCGGGACTCTTCACCGGAATGCTGCTTCTTGGCCAATACCTCCCCCCCCCTCCCCACTGGCGGTGAAACAAGCAGTCATGGCTCTCCTTCCCACTTCTTTTACCACCCCTCAGTCCAACCACCCCCCCCCCTCTCTCCCTTTCCCCCCTCCCTCCTTGACCCCCTACTGCCTCTTGCACATACTCTCTTCTCTTCTTACATCACACACTTACCTGTTTTCTCACTTCCCCTCACTTTTCCTTCTCTATTTGCTGACTCTAGTGATCTAGCCCAGGTTGAGTGACGCCCCCAGTCGATCACTACACTCCCAAGGGATCCGAGCTTGACGCAAAATGGCTGATGGCCTACAACAAGAGGAAACTCATGGAGCCCCGCTAGCGCCCTGGTAGCGTTGGCAAGCAGACTACATAAAGAAAAAGGCGAATAGAACCCAAATTGGTCCCAGCGAGGAATCGGAGTAGAGGGTCTGAGTTTGCACCTTAGGACCCCACTCCGGATCTGAAGGTCGGCGATGTTTAAGAGTAGAGTGTATGTATAGTAAAATATATATATAGTAAAATATAGAAGAGGACGGGGGTTGACACATACCAAATGTTACCTAGCTTGCGTGCTGGATCTTCCTATACCCTGTATTGTCTATTCTTGAAATCTTTGTCTGTATCCTTTTGAAAACTTAAATAAAGAATTAAAAAAAAAAAAAAAATCTTTTAAGGGTCTACAAGATTGAAAACAAAATGTAATGGAGTCCCCCTCTCCAGGAGGGGGGTCCCTGAGCCTTTTTTTCAATTATTAAGGGTTAAACCCTTAAAAAATGTAGTCTGCAAACACGAAAAATGCGGGTGGCACCTAATGGTCTATCATATACAGATACGGGGTGCACTGCCCCACAAAAAGGGACCCTGCTATATGCGCAATCCAAACCAAAGTTAATGGGCTGCCCTCCAAACAACTCCCAAATGGGTCCCTGGGGACTGACACTTGCACTCCACAAAAATCAAATATTAAACCAAATGTTTTTTATTTCTGATAATCACATAAAACATAGTTAAAAATAGCAAAAAATCATGGTGCTCTACCGTCACAAACCACAAGGCTTGCTGTAGGGACCCATACTTGCCAGTGACACAGTAAGATTGTTTTGTACTTGTGATGTTCATGTCTAGCACTTTGCACTGTTGTTTTCTGCTGGGCCTGCCTTTGGTTAGAGGCCCTGCGTGTAAATATTGATGCACAATAGGTATAGCACTTAGCACTTTATTAAATATCTTCATAGCAGACAGATACTAATTAGTAATTATTTCAGCACCTTTTAACTATTGCCCTTATTCATCAAGCGATAGCGCCAGGTAGTGTCTGACGAGCGCCAGGTCCCGCCAGCTAACGGCGGCTACCGACTCAAGTACGCCCGGCGTCGGCCACAATGACGCATTTATCAAGCTAAATGAGGCTAGCGCCGGCGAGAGCGGCGGCTACCGCGACATTCATCATGTAGCCGACTGCAACGAACAGCGCCGCTGCTAATCCCATCACAGCGCCAGGTATGACCTGTCGCTCCCTGGCGATGTCCAATGCATTTCAATGGAGCAATCTTTAACTAATCATAATTAATTGCTATTAATGTTTTTTTTTTTTTTTTTAAAGGCCAAAAATTCTGTGACCACTTCTGCAATGTTAGGATTTTTTTTAAGGTAAAAAAAAAAAAAAATGATTTTGTGCAGAATTGATATTACAGGTCTGATATTAATGTATTCATATTACAAAATGTTTATAAAAAGTTGTATAATTTTACAATCAAAAAATATGGTTGTTTGGGGGTTAAAAACTATTTTAAGGGCCTTATTTATCACGGGCTAGCGCCAGGTAGTGTCTGACGAGCGTCAGGTACCGCCAGCTAACGGCGACTACCGACTCAAGTACGCCCGGCGGCGCTCACAATGACGCATTTATCAAGCTAAATGAGGCTAGCGCCGGCGAGAGCGACGGCTAGCGCGGGATTCATCATGAAGCCGCCTGGACCGAACAGCGCCGCTGCAAATTCCCTCACAGCGCCAGGTATGAGCTGTCGCTCCCTGGCGATGTGCAATGCATTTCAATGGAGCCATCTATAATTTATCATAATTAATTGGTATTAATTTTTTTTTTTTTTTTTTAATGTCAAAAATTTGGAGACCACTTCTGCAATGTTAGGATTTATTTTTAAGTAAAAAAAATTTTAAAAAAAAATTTGTGCAGAATTGATCTTACAGGTCTGATATTAATGTATTCACATTACAAAATGAATCTAAAAACATGTATAATGTTACAACCAAAAAATATGGTTGTTTAGGGGTTAAAAACTAGTTAACACCCATCGCCGCCAGCGCACTGGGGTTTAAACAAGGAATGGACAGCGCCAGCAAATTCGGAGCGTGATTTTTTAATGAATATGAAGCAAGCCGTTCGCTCTGGCCATTCGTTGTCAGGCGCTCACATACAACGCTGAACCTGTGAAACAGCGACCCCTAAGCCCGTATTCAACATTACCGCACACCGACTGAGTCGCTGTCATCAAGCAAACGCCGGCCAAGCACAGCGAATACTGGCTGGCGCTGTAAAAATCACGCTACAGTCGCTCATCTGTCGCTACCTGGCGCTATTAATGAATCGGCCTCTAAATCCATCGCCGCCAGCGGTCTGGGGTTTAAACAAGGAATTCACAGCGCGAAAAAATTCGGAGCGTGATTTGTTAATGAATCTGCAGCAAGCCGTTCGCTCTGGCCATTCACTGTCATGCGCTCCCATACAACGCTGAACCTGTGAAACAGCGACCCCTAAGCCCGTATTCAACATTACCGCACACCGACTGAGTCGCTGTCAACAAGCAAACCCGGCCAAGCACAGCGAATACTAGCTGGCGCTGTGAAAATCACGCTACTGGCGCTCATCTGTCGCTACCTGGCGCTATTAATGAATCGGCCTCTCCGTATATCACTGGCTCGTTGGCTCCCTCATGTGGTTTGTGACGGTAGAGCACCATGATTTTTTGCTATTTTTAACTATGTTTTTATGTGATTATCAGAAATAAAAAACATTTGGTTTAATATTTGATTTTTGTGGAGTGCAAGTGTCAGTCTCCAGGGACCCATTTGGGAGTTGTTTGGAGGGCAGCCCATTAACTTTGGCTTAAAAAATGTAGGAAATGAAGTGGGGTTCCCTATCCAAGCAAACCGAGCCCGGGAACCTGCTCCTGGCCCTAAAGGCTACCAGCCCACACAGCCCATATGGGCCACAGGCTCTTCTGCCCCCACCTGGGCTTTGGAGATGCAGGTAATGGGGTGGAGTTATGGCAAGTCACCCACTTGCTGGTAGGTGATGTGCCTACCCCTCCTGCCCTGTTAAGGACCCCTTACCAGTTCACAAAGACTTAAATGTAAAAAAACACAAGGCAAGAAAAAAATATTTCATCCCCCCCCCCCCCCCCCACTTACCTCCGATCCATCACCGATCGCTGGTGTCCCCTGCCACCCCCTCACTGCTACTGACAGCCAGATTGATAGGCGGAACATGGGTGTGGGGTAGAGCTGCCACGCGCCCGGCTTCCGCTGATCACTCCGAGTTCTTGCTCCCGCTGCAGGGAGGGACCTTTTATACCAGCAGAGTGAGCTGACATCAGCACCCTACCAGACATAAATGGCCCCTCCCTGCAACAGGGAGCGGGATGCTGGGAGCCCAGCACGGAGTGGAGGATGTGGGTCCTCTGTCCCACTGAAGACAACACGGCTGGCTGGAGTTTGAAGATGTTGCCTGGTGCTGAAACTGGGGCTGTGGTAAGTATATTTCTAAAAATGTTCGTTTAGGACTAGTCCAAATTTCTTGCGGAAATTTGGCGAATCCCCTAAATCAAACTTTTCAAAATTTCGGTCATCTCTAGTTCTGATACTCCTCAATGTTGGAAGCAGCAAAATGAGGTGCAGGCACTGAAAGGGCCTAGGGTAGCATGAACATCAAATACTGTCCTGGGTTGTCCCTCTTCTATGTTCCTGTCTGGCTGGCCTTGTCTTTAAATGTTTTGCTAAATAATATATTTTTATTTATTTTTACCTGTTTCTGTGACTGGCATTTGGTGTGTTTTTCTTTGCACGACTGATGTGGTTACTTAGGCTGGAGGTCCAAGATTGCCTGATGAAGTGGGAAATGCGCCCACGGAATGCGTGGCTCCTGCTGTGGTAGGTGGTGGGGAGACTGTTATTTTCATGATACCTTGGCTTTATTTTTGGTGATGTTTTTTAGTGATAGATTTGTGATTTAATTTCTGGATTGGTATTGTGATATACATCAGTGGTTCCCCTTTGAGATGCCTAATAATATATACAGGTGATTATATTTTCATATTATTCTTTAATTGGTGAATAGAGTAGATTGATATGTTTATGAGTTGTTATGGTTGGGAATATTAATTCTTAATTGATTGTTTGACCAGGAGCACTTGCACTTTATAAATATATAGATTTTATAGTGATCCGGATCATAGGCAGGATTTGCACATGCTCAGTTGCACTGTTGGAACTCTTTGTTGAATGATTTAGCACATATATCTAGGCATTTGATATCAGTTAGTGTGGTGAGACTCTCCCCATCGCCTACACACATTTATGTTGGTTTTTCCTGTGTGTTATTGTCCCATTTATGTGTTTTTTAAGGGATTTTAATATGTTGAGTGTATTGTATGTAGTGATTATAAATATGTAATTAATAAAAATGTATTTTTTGAATCAATTTATGAGTTTAGAGAGCCTCCCTACATGCTTTTTTTTTGTTCCAAGATTGCCAATAAGACCACAAGCACACAGTATGGGGGTGTGGCGCCAGAAACACCCCAGTTCTAATGACATCTATAGCTATTTTGATATATGAATTTCCCATTGGTCACTGAAGTCAAGATTTAAAAATGAATGGCCCTAATGGGGCTACCAAGGGGAAAATGGGCAAAATGTTTTGGTTGGAGCAAGTCCTATGTACCAGATAGTTTGTGAATAGACCCCATCAAATATAATAACAGCTGGTGGCGAGTCTAACACCTGTCTCACCCATAATAAAAGGCATTGGCTGTCTAGATATTTATTAGAGTGACGTGGAACTGGAGGCCAGAATTAGAGAAGCTTTGATTTGTAACTATAAATAAAGCTGGATCTGGTTTTTACAGGGAAGAGGATCAATGTCTTGTCATGACTAGTTACATCATGTTGGACTTAAAAGAGATCTTTCGCTTGACACACCTGCAATAAACACTGTAATAACATAAAATCTACTGTTATAAAAACTGCCTTACTGAACAGAGAAATCACTGCCCTCCAATTAAAAATTATTATTGCCTGACCCCACTGGACAGGGCCAGCTCCAGGTTTATGCAGGGCCTTGGGCAGTAGAGTCTCAATGGGCCTCTTTTGGTGTGGTATGATACTTTATACATGGGCCCTTATTTATGAAGGAATAGCGACAGGTAGCGACTGGTGAGCGGCCGGTAATGACGGGCCCCGCCACGAGAACGCTGGCTCCCCACCACAATCACCCATTTATCAAGCCGATCCTGCTTAGCGACTGAGATAGCGCCATATAGCGACTCCTTCATCATTATTCCAGCCTCAGCCCACAGCGCCAGCGTCCGACCTTGAACAGCGACAGGTATGACCTCTCGCTACCTGGCGCTCTCCAATGCATTTCAATGGAAACATCTTTAAATATTAATAATTAATTGTTATTAATTTTTTTTTTTTTTTTTAAATGTGAAAAATTCTGTGACCACTTCTGCCATTTTAGATAATTTTTTTAAGGTAAAAAAAAAAAAAAAATTGTACAGAATTGATATTACAGGTCTGATATTATTGTATTCATATTACAAAATTATTTTAAAAACTAGTTTTTTTTGGTTTCCAAAAATATGGTGGTTTGGGGGTTAAAAAACTACTTTTAACCCATCGCCTCCAGCGCTCTGGAATTTAAACATGCATTTTACAGGGCGAGAATTTTTTGAGCGTGATTTTTTAATGAATATGGTGGGAGCCGGTCACTAGGGCCAGTCGCTATCTTGCGCTCCCATACAGCGCGGAACCGGTCAAATAGCGACTCCTCACCCAATATTCAACATTACGGCAAACCGACTGAGTCACTATCAACAACCGAACAACGGCCAAGCACAGGGACTATTAGCGGGCGCTCTGAAAATGCCGCTACAGTCGCTCAACTGTCGCTACCTGCCGCTATTAATGAATCGGCCTCATGGTGATAACGTTGCATATATGGTGAATATTGCTAAAGAATAAAAAGAAAGAAATGAAGGAATGACAAAGGATAGAGGGAAAGACAGAAAGAGGAGTAAAGAACAAAAGATTAGAAGGAATGGAAGAAAAAAAGAAAGAAAGGAAGGAATAACAAAGAAACGTGGATGAAAAGAAATGTAAAAAATAAAAGGAAAGAACCAAAGCATTAGGGTTGATTCAGAGCCCGTTTCTCATCATTTATATGGAGGTCTTGCTACCACACGAAAAATCATGCAAAAATGAAAACATTTCACACTAAAGTTGTCGCAGAAAAAAGGCTTTGCTGAATCAGACGAGGGGAAAAAATGAAAGAGAATGGAAATATTCAGGCAAAAAAAAGGTGAGAAAGGGGCTCTGAATCAACCCTATTATTGTATGAATGGCAGAAACAAAAGAATGACAGAAAAAAGCAGGAGTGTTAGAAAAAAAGAGAGATGGAAGTAAAGAAAGAAAAAATAGGATTGACAGAAGAAAATAAAGAAATAGCTAAAAATAGATGAATGAATGAAAGAATGAAAGAAAAGATGGAGAGGAAGAAAGCAACAGAATAGAAGTAAAGAAACAAAGAATAGAAGGACTGAGAGAGAATATGGAAATAGAATGAAAAGTTATGGCAGAAAGAACCGATGAAAGAAAAAAATAGATGGAAAGAAAGAAAGCTCAATACCATAGAGGGTGATTTACAAATTTAACGTGATAAAGCCATTAATGCTATGGACTGGCCTGTCCGTTCCCCAAGCCTGAATCCAACCGCGCACATCTTGTTCCATCCACCTTCGCCACTTTGCACCACAGACTGCCCAGGAGTTGGCTGATGCTTTAATCCAGGTCTGTAAGGAGATCCCTCAGAAGAACATCTGCTGACTCATCAGGAGCATGTCTGTGGCCCTTATTTAAGAAGGGATAGCGTCAGGTAGTGGCTGGTTAATGAGAGGTAGCGACAGGTGAACGCCGGACACGGCACGCAATTACACATTTATCAAGCAGAATCTGTTTAGCGACTGGGATAGCGCCATATAGCGTCTGATTCATCATTTTCACAGCCTCAGCGAACAGCGCCGGCGTTCAGCCTTGCACAGCGCCAGGTATGACCTCTCGCTACCTGTCACTCTCCCATACATTTCAATGGACGATCCTTTCCTTCTCTTTAAAGGGTTTTTTTTTTTTCAAAAAAATCACAAATAATTCTGTGACCTCTTCTGGCATTGAAATAGCATTTTTTTCATAATTTTTTAATTTTTTATATATTTCTTCAGAAATGACATTACA